>CANXYC010112945.1:0-67052 GCA_948193065.1 Aleurites moluccanus | reverse complement strand
AAGGCGTTTGTGAGTTACTTTGGTTGAAGATTATTCTTGAAGACTTGAGGATTAAATGGGATGGTCCTATGAGACTTTATTGTGATAACAAATCCGCAATCAGTATTGCTCATAACCCAGTACAACATGACTGGATAAAACATATTGAAGTGGACATACATTTCATTAAGGAGAAGCTAAAGAGTGGATTGATATGTACACCCTATGTTCCTACATGTGGTCAACTTGCAGATGTCTTAACTAAAGGATTGAACAGCTCAGATTTTCAGACAATCATATCCAAGCTGGGAATGGAGAATAACTACTCACCAGCTTGAGGGAGAGTGTAGAGAAAATCCTATTTAGGAGATAATTTTGTATATTATTAGCTTTCCTATTTAAGAGATAATTTAGGAGATAATTAGCTTTTCTATTTAGGAGATAATTTTCTATATTATTAGCTTTCTTATTTAGGAGATAATTAGCTTTCCTATTTATGAGATAATTTTATATATTATTAGGTTTCCTATTTTTGCTAGGTTAATGTGTATAAAAAGCCGACATTGTTGTTTGATAATAAAAATAAGAGGAATACAATTCTCTTTCAATTGTTCATACTTTTTTCATTTTGTTGCACTGCCGTGCAGAAATGTTCCACAAGCCGCACAGCCGTGCAACATGTCATGCACGACTGTGTAGAATATTTGAGGTCTGCCATTTAATTTTTTTAATTTTCTTTAATTCTTAGTTAATTTCAAAATGAAGATTTTAAACTTTTAAAAAATTTAGAGTAAAGTTAAACAAAATATAAATAATACATTATAAATTAGGGATATAATAAATAAAAAATCACAATTAATTATGATTATGTGCAAAAAAAAAAAAAGGTTATATAGCTTGCATTTATTTATTAATTATGATTCTGTAATATATTCAACCAAAATTTAAAAAATATAATAATATAAAATCAAAGATGTATAATTTATTTTTAAAATATGAGGGAGATTAGTATAATATATCAAATGTCATGAGTTTAATAATATTTAAAGATATAAGAGTTTTTTTTTCAAATATAAATTTTTTAAAGAAATGTTCAACTTTTTATTTTAAAAATGATAAATTATTAAAAAATATTTAAATTTAATAAAATATGCATCTTAATTGTATTATTTTTTAAAAAATAACTTTTAGAAAATTAAGTAATCAAAATCAAAATATATTTTTAGGGTTTGTCAAGCAATAAACAATTAATTGAAGCATTATACTCTAAATATTTAATTTCAAAATCAAAACATGTTGTCTCTAACTAGCATATATATAGTGATATACTAGGGTCATCAATTAATAACGTCTTGTCTATATAGGCCACTACAAAGGTCCATTATCTATTGAGCTTATATTAGAACATACTTAAGGCTATTATTAAATATCCAACAATCTCCTCCTATATTATATATATAGCACAATCCAATAAATAGATAATGTAATGTTTAAATCAAAATATTGAATCATTTATATCACAAAAAGATTCATTACTCAAAAATATAAATTTTTCAAACACACTATGAATTTTAGAAACAAACTAAATTCAAGCAAACTGAATCAATAGGTTTCACTAACAAATGAACTAACACAAAGTTTTAAAAATTAACTAAACTCTATCAAAATGGGCAGTTTCACATGCAAGTGAACTATTTATTCAACTGAACTATTTATTCAACTAAAAAAAAGTATAATAGACTGCCATAGACCATAGCTATAGAGGAATTATCTATCAAGTAGATTATCCTCTTCAGGATTTCAATCGAAATCTACTCTATTTTCATCATTTATTATAAGTTATCAAATATGAATTTCATGTGAATATAATAATTGGTGTAACCATTTAAAGTGTATAGTTCAATCAAAAGAACTTAGCACAATACCACAATGACTGAAAATAATCATATATTAATGTCAATAAGCATCAATATCAATAAAAGTCAATGTTAATAATAATATACATCAATGTCAATACGAATAAGCATCAATGTCAAATTTATTTATAAGAACAATACCTAAACAATTTATTTTCAAAAGAATCATTTCATATTTTTTATGTAGAATGTTACAACTATCAAGTTCAAAATTAGTTAAGTTACATCATCAGATATGGAATGATACAACCGCTCTAAACAGAACATCCAAATAGAAATAAATTATCTCATCATTTGTGAAATGAGACAATTCACCCAAAGGGATATATCATCAAATGTTAAATGATATATTAACAACTGTAGATATCAAATGTTTATCTTAGTCAATAAAGGGAGATTCGAAAATTTAAAATAATACAGATGTAGGTTAAAACCTGTCTATATGGTCTTTAACCCCAATTCCCTTACAATTTTGAATATTCGATCTTTTTTTAGTCCCTTTGTGAGAGCATCTTCCATATTATCCTTCAATCGTATATCAATCAAAATGATGATACCATGTTCTATAAAATAATTCAGCATGGCATGTTTCAGTCTAATATGCCTCCTTATACCATTACAGAGTGAGTTTTTTTATTACTGAAACTGTAGCTTGATTTATCACATGATAAATTTTAAGAATTAATCTTTAAACAAGTCAATAGAATATCCAAGATCAAATCTGTTATCCACTATACTTCTCCTCCTGCTGAAACTAGTGCAGATAGTTCTGATTCCATAGACGACAAAGCAATACAAGTCTGTCTCTTGGATTTTCATGCAACAGCTGCTCCTCCTAATGTAAAAATATGACAACTGGTAGATTTATTGTCTCCTAATTCTAAGCACCATGATACATTAGAAAAACCTTCCAAGATAAGAGGATATCCATTATAACAGAGAGCATAGCTTAGAGTATACTTAAGATATCTTATCAGCCTCGTAAGGGCATTCCAATGCTCTTAACCAGGATTACTAATGAAACGACTCAGTATGTCAACTATAAAGGCTATGTCTGGCCTAGTGAAAGTCGTTGTATATATGAAACAACCAATTAGTTTGGAATAATCCAATTGATTCACGTTAGCTCCCTCATTAGGGCTTAGTTGTTTAGTAGGATCATATAGTGTCTAAGCCACCTTGCACTCATTGTATCCCCATGTAGAAAAGTAGTTTTTCAATGTAATGAATTTAGCTAAAGGTAATACCTTATCTTGTAAAACTTACTTTCATACCAAAAATGATGTCTACTATACCAAGATCTAATATGTTAAAAGCTTTAGCCAATTTGTCTTTCACTTTATTTACTGCAGAAATATATGTATCGAGTATTAACATGTCATCTACATACAAGTAAATAATCGCAACCTAATTTAACACAGAATGGAAGTAAAGGCATTTATCAGAATAACTGGATTTAAATCCTAAACTCGTTACTACCTTGTCAAATTTTCAATACCAGAATTTAAGTACTTGTTTTAGACCATATAAAAATTTGTTTAATTTATAAATTTTATTCTCAAAACCTTTCGTGACAAACCCTTCTGGTTGGTTCATATAGAATTTCTCTGTTAGATCTTCATTAAGGAAAGTTGTCCTTATATCCATTTGATGCACAACATAATGCTCAATAGATGTCAAAGTAAGAAGAATTCTAATCGTAGTCAAGTGACAGACGGAGAGTATACATCGAAATAATTTTTTCCATGGACTTGAATATAACCCTTAGCTACTAAACGCGTTTTATACCATGTTATTGATCCGTCAAGATTAAGTTTCTTCTTCAAAACCCACTTACAACCTATAGTCTTAGCCCCTTTTGGCAAATCAACTAGTTGCCAAGTTTGATTTTGTAATAGAGAGGTCATTTCATCATCAATGGCTTCTGCTCATAATAAGGAGTCCCTAGATCTCATCGCTTCTTTATAAGTAGATGGATCACCCTCTAAATGGTAAGTGACAAAATTCTCACTAAATATTTTGGGAACTTTTTCTCTTATAAACACTCTTAGAGGTAAGGATTCATTATTTTGAGGAGTGTCAGAGGAATTATGTACAATTTTTATAGAAGATTCTGAAATAATTTATACAGTGTTTGCTCTTAGAAATTTATCCTCAAATAATATTATATCCCTAGATTCTATAACCATATTGGTAGATAGATCCAGAAACCAATCAGTTGCACTATCCTTTGCATTATCCAGGTACACACAAGTGTTGATCCTATGTCCTATCTTAGGTCTCCTAAGATATAGTATCCTTACATAACGATATAGCCCCAAGTCTTAAAAATGTCATATCTACAAGGATATTTATGCCATAATTTATAAGGTATAAAGTTTGTCTTAGAATGTGGCACTTTATTCAGGATGTGACATGCAATCAAAACTACTTCTCCCCAATAACAAAAAGGTATATCAGCTATCAATAACACAGAGTTTAACATTTTCGTTAATGTTATGTTCTTACATTCAGCTATGCCATTTGATTGAGATGAGTAAGGAGCAACAGTTTCAAGTATTATGCCTTGAGAATCATAAAATTCCTTAAACTCTATCAATTTGTATTCTCCTCCTCTGTCACTCCTAAGTATCTTAATTTTTAAATTTAATTGATTTTCAACATGATTCTTGAAAATTTTAAATTTATCAAATACTTCATCTTTTGATTTTAACAAATAAATATGATAATATCTTGAAAAATAGTCTATAAAAGTGACCAAATATTTATGACCACCTCTAATTGTGAAACCTTTAAAGTCACAAAGGTCAGAATGTATTAATTCAAGAAGTTGTGCACTTCTAGAAACCAAATGAAAAGGTTTTCTAATAATCTTTGTTTGAGCACACACTTCACATTTGTTAAATATAATCAAAGTATCTAATGATATATTATGAGTTTTAGTTAGGTTAGCCATTTTCTTATAATTCGCATGTCCTAATTGATTATGCAAAATTTTAAGATCAAGTAGATTTGAATTAACATAACTAACTATTTTATTTATTGAACTCAATCTATACATACCATCAGTCAAGAAAGCACAGCCAAAATAATGAGAGTTAATAAATAAAGTTCTTCTACCATTAAAAATTAAAGTACTCATGTCAGCAATATCTAAAAGACTAACATAAATTAAAATTCTTTAAAATAGTAGAAACTACTTCAATGTCTTTCAAAATTAGAATTTTATCTGAAGAAAGCATTATGTTTGTTGTACCAGTGTGAGTCACTATATCTGCTTCTCCACTAGCCACAACAATAGTATCACTGACTTCAGTAGCATCATCAAGTTGCAAATTGTACTTGCTGACATGGCACGTGGCTCTTGTATCTAACCACCACTCGGAAGAAGTACTGGCCTTTCTACTATTTTTCACTATAGCAACACAATTTTGAGGCTTAATCTTCTACACTAACATATTTGCTTCCTTTTGTGGTATGTCAGATTTAGCCTTTAGAGGGAACCTACTGTAATATCCATATTTTTAAAATATTTTTAAAAATTATATTTTATTTATAAATAATAATTATTTTATTAATATTTAATTAAATTTATGAATATAAAAGTATTTTTGGGATTTATTATATGTTAAAGAAATAAATATTTAAATGTAAAAGGAAAAAATATTTTTCAAAAATTAATTTTAATTTTAATTAGTGTCATATTATTATGTATTATTTAATAATTTAATTTAAACACTCATTTATTTAGTTGAATAAATTATTATTATTATTATTTTAAGAATTTTTAGAAATTAAATTTATATTTTAATAATTTTTATTAAATTAGAAAGATATTATTTTTCTAATTTTAATATGTTAAAATAAAGTATATTTTATAAGGAATTCATTGACTATTTATTTATAATTTTTGAATTTAAAATAAATTTTCTATAAATTTTCAAAAATAAATAAATAAATAAAAAGATCAATCAGAGACTGCCATGTGGCAGCCTCGGATTGGCTACTAGCAGATTATAATCTGCTGGAAACGAAGAAGCAGAAGAAGAAGAAGAAAAGGAGGAGGAGGAGGAGGAGAAGTCAGCGAAGAGGAGGAGGAGAAGTCAGCCTTTTCTGGCGCCGATTATGGCCAAACCGAATGGAGATGTCAACCTCCTCCCATACCACCCTGTAGTCTACCATGAAAAGAGTTCATAGACATCAGTTTTGCTCAATTTCGACAACCATGTAAGGAGTTATTTCTATTCAAAATAGCTTCCATGACCATGTTGGTCAAAAATTTCAAGTAACCATAACTCTCTCATTTGAACTCCAAATTGAGTGATTCGTGTTCTTATGGTTTTTTCTTGATCTCAGCTTTCTTTTGATACCCATCTTGTCACCCGAAGTTCGCCAAAAAAAGAGATCGGAAAATGAAACCACCACACCTTCAATGGTGGATTCCAGCCAATTTTGGTGACTCTAATTTTGTTGAACTCCTCTCTTCATGAGCTTTCCAATGACACTTATTTTGCCCCGATCGGAGACCAAAGCCGGGACTGAAAAATATGAAACACGTGTAGATTTTTGACAAATTTCGAGTAAGTAGATCTAAATTTATTTATTAATTATTTGGAGATAAATTTATGAAAATTGTTGAATATTTATATTAGTATTGGAGAATTTAGACAGTTAAAATTTAATAACTATATATATTTTGAATGGATAAATTAAGATAAATTATTTTAGATTATTTAGAATTATTATAGAAATTATTTGGATGAGAATTATGAAAAATATCTAGTTTGACGTTGATTTTAGAATTTTCAGGCAGTGAATTATCAGAAACTGTATTTTTATTGAATGTAAGAATTAAGACGAATTTATTATATTGATTTGGAAATTATTATGAAAATTAAGAGGACAATATTTGTAAAATTTAGATACTGAAAGGTTAACTTATTTAATGAGTAATTTAATGAAGTATGTGATTAAATTAAGTTTATAAAGAGATTTAATTAAGATAATTATTGAAATTTGGTAAATGGATTACTCACTACTATTATCATTTGTTGTACATCGGTATTGATGGATTAAATATTGAAATTGAGTTGGAATATTTATTTAATTGATATAAGCAACTAATTATTTATTTGGATCAAATGAATGATTAAGGCATGCAAAGTTAATTATAAATATTTATTACTGAGTTGGAGACTCATGAGGGGCAATTGATTGATAGTGTTGGATTTAGGCCAATAGGCTGATTATTAGAAGTGTTTTATATATATATATATATATTTCAGGAGGTTATGTCCTATTTTAGAGGAGGTTCTGTCAAAATTTTGGCAAATTTTTGAAATTCGTTTTTTATATTTATGAGTTAGTATTTGAGTATTATTCTAATAAATCTCGTATGCGGTATAAGTATTTCAGATGTATTCCTTATTGTCGTCAGGAGGTGCTCCAAGAGAGCCAACCAGTTTAATGGTCGTCAAATTTATGAGTTGATATATTTTAATTTAACTCTGCATCTAAGCATAACATGTAAGCATTAAATGAATGTAAATGTATATGTATATAAGCTATCACTATTGCAATAGATTTAAAATCATGATGTATGTTTATATCATATTATATGATGTTGATATTATGTATATATGTATGTGGTTGTGATGGAACATAGGATGATGTGGAATCCAACTATTCTAACACAAAAAAAAACATTAACGATATAACATGATATGATCTGATGATAATTTTATTATAGGGATTGTCTGGTTTGAGTTGATCTCATCGTGGCCCCTGAACATGGATAAGAGAGTATAAGGATACCTGGCTTGAGTTGATCTCACTGTGACCTCATAGTTGGATTTTAAGAGAGCCAAGGGAAGGGGTCGTCTCCCTACTTTTAATAAACGAAAACATATATGAAGTTGGATTTTATAGACATTTTTCATCATGGATTTTATGTATGTTTATGGATGATTATGTGTAATGTGGTACTTCATGTAGATTAATAAATGAAATACATGTTAAATTAAATTATATCAGCTTATTGAGTCAAACGCTCACCTCTATTCAAATATTTTTCTCCAGGTTCCGGATTAAGCTCACAGAGACTAAGTTTTTAAGTTGAGTATTTTCTGCCTTTTATTCCCCAAGTAGATAAGTTATTTTATTTTGTTATAAAATTATTTCTTATTCATTGAATTAAATTCTTTAGAGCTCTGCATTGTTATTTTAAATATTAGATTTATGATTATAATTCAGTTTGTTATTTGTTTAGTAGAAATCTAACGTTGATGATGTTATATGGCTCTAAGTAATAAAAATTTGATATTTTGCTCAGGTTCTGCATGACAAGCCTATTACGGGTTCCGGAAGCTTAATGTTTTTTCGTTCCCTAGTGTCGGTCACGTGCTCAATAGAATCAGGTCGTGACACCTACAATCTGCTATAAAGTGACCTCATTTCCTGTAGTTGTGGCACTTGCCCCTTTTCTTCTTAGAGAGAGTTTTTTTTGCCTCAAAATTTTGAGATTCACTTTTAGGTAACTTTGATTTCTTAGAATTTTTTTTGAAATTTATTACCACGTTAGCAGCTGACTATTGTTGTCTAATCATTTCCAATTTATTCCTAACTCGATTCTCATATTCAATTCTAATGAATCGTTTGGGATCATCCAGTCTCACCTACACATTTTTCTTATATATTTCAGTTTTGAAAGTATGCCAAGCATATGGTAATTTATAAATAATCGCACTAATAAGAAATGAGTCACATACCATGATTTTTCTCATTAGTCAATTTAAATCTCAAATTTTCTAAATCAGTAATTTGATGAGTGATTTTCATATATTCATTGAATTTGAAATCCATGAATTTGTTAACAATATGAGTTTTAGACAATTTCTCATTCTTTCTAAATTAAACATCTAAATTATTTCAAATTTCTTTAACAGTATTAAATTTGTTATAGACTTCTACAAGACGGTATGAAAAATAATATAATAAATAATCTTTGTAAAAATTATTTGTATACTCTTGAAATTCATCAACCTCTTATGTAGTATTAGAAAAAAGTATTCAAAATAGTGTAAAAAATATTTTTATATTTTAAATCAAATTGAATCTTTCGCTTTAATGAATTAAATTTTGATCCACTAAAAATGTGAAATTTAATAATTTTAATTGAAACACATTTATCTATTTTGTATAATTAGGCAATTAAATAACAAAAATTATAGTAAGTGCTTCTGAATTACAGTATAAATTTCACGGACTGGAAATTTTTTTATATATGTAACAAATCCCAAAGCTAAAAGGAGCTGCCAATCAACTCGACTTCTCACCCCAGCGCCGGCAACTTTACCGGTATTTGGCTTGTCGATTGGTGGAGATAGGCGTGAATGAAGTTTCCTCGGTATTTTTTTCAACAATTCTCTGCTTCGCAAAACTTCAATTGTATAAAACTTCAACTGAAAATTCTTTCATTGCATGATTTGACTTCACGTCAAACGAGAATAAAAAAAAATTAATTTATTTCACCACGAATGGGGAACTTCACCATGAAATTGTTCCTCGGTCGGCGAGTTTACTTTGCAACTATATTGCTCGATCCGTGAGAATAACAATCAACTATTATTTTCAAGTATGTTTTTTTAATCAATTAAAATAATACACATGATTGTTAAGATTTGATCAAGCAATATATAATTACTCGAAATATTATATTATAAATATTTAATATAAAATACTTAATATGTTAGTAATAACACATTAAAATTTATTATTTAATAAATTTTTATTAATATAGATGATTTATAAAAAATTATTATTTATTAAATTTATATTAAAATATATTTAAAATTATTATTAAATACCAACATATATAAGTATTTTGTATATATCTATTTAGTAAGTCATTCCTAATTTATCTTTTTTAAAAATAATTAATATTTTTATAATAAAATAAATTTAATTTTTATTTTATTAAATTAAAAAAAAATTTAAACATAATTTTTTTCTCTCGATTTGTAGGGAAAATAATTAAAATAATTTTTTTTTATTTATTACATAATATTGTGTAAAAACTAAGAATTACATATATTTTTAATTAAGAAAAATGATCAAAAGAAAGTAAAATCCATGAGGTTAGAGTTTCCTAATAAATTCATATACAATCTCAAAAATTATTCTATATTTATTAACACTCGACGCATTTAATATTAATGTGTATATGAAATTATTGTAAATTGATTAAATTTAAGTTAATTTAAGTTTTTTCACATCAGTTATATAGGTTTATATGAGCTGATTATATATATGTGGGTTGGATTGAGTCGGTTTGCAGATTAATATATACAACATTTAATCCAATTCATCGAATGCAGATTGAAAAAATTTAGAATCAACATAAAACCATGACACTTAATAAATCATGGTTTAAGTGTCATAGATTTTAAAATTTCTCACTTATTTATAAAGTATTGAGATTTATTGCATATTATTTTATAAATGACATCATTTATTTTCACTTATTTATAAAATATTGGAGTTTGTAGTGTATTATTTTATAAATGACGTTATTTATAAAATATCACTATTTTTTACAAAAAATTTTACTTATTTATAAAATATTAAAATTTATAGTGTATTATTTTATAATTATAAAAAATCACTTTTTTTTACAAAATTTCCCACTTATTTACAAAATATAAGAGTTTATAGTATATTATTTTATAAATGACGTCATTTATAAAAATATCACTTTTTCTTATAAAAATTTTTACTTATTTACAAAATATTGGAGTTTATAATATATTATTTTGTAAATTACGTCATTTATAAAATATTACATTTTTTTACAAAATATTTTACTTATTTTCAGATATTGGAGTTTATAGTGTATTATTTTGTAAATAACGTCATTTACAAAATATCACTTTTTTTATAAAATTTTTCACTTATTTATAAAATATTAAAGTTTTTAGTGTATTAATTTATAAATGACGTCATTTACAAAATATGACCTTTTTTATAAAAAAATTCACTTCTTTATAAAATATTGGGTTTTGTAGTAATGTTTTTAGACCCGATCCAATCAAAGAGCCGGTAAAGACAGAGAGTCAAAAGTTCAATAGAGATTGAACCGGTTAAATCGAAAAAAAAATGAAAATAATTAAATTAATATTATATAATTATAAAAAATATAAATTTTACTATGTAATTTGAAAAATGATATAAAATTTAATATTTAAATTTTGATTGGAGTTAATTTAAATTTATAAAGTTAAATAATCTAACTAATTTCAATCAAAATAAATTTAAATAATTAAATAGAAAAAATAATAATTCCTAGAATAAAATTTATTTTGTGGTTGCAAGAAATAAAATATATAAACAATATAATTAATCTTTTAAAATAAATATTATTTTATAAGATTAAAAGTGTTAAATTTTAATTGCTCTAAATATAAATTTTATAAATATTATTATTACTAAAAATGAATTTTTACTTTTTTAATTAATGTTTTTGAACAATTTTCATATTGAAAATATTAACTTATATATTTTAGAGAAACATTAGCCAAGTAATAATAAAAATAAAAATTATTAAAGATTTAGACAAATTTCCACATTGAAAATCTTACCATTTAATATCATAAATGCATTTCTTTTACATTAGTAAAAAAAATAATTCCCAAATTAAAAGTAGAGAGCAAAAAACTAAAAAGTAGTGCCCATAAATAATGAAAATTCAAATACCTAATGCATGGGTCATTGGCTAAATTCTCACTTTTATGAGTGTTTGAGTCACAATGGATAACATATTTAATATTTTGGCCAGGAATTCAAATTTATGTGGGCCAGAAGTTCAAAAATTATCAGCCTTCTGAGTCTAAAAACAGTAAAAATAAATAAATAAATGTTGACTTCTTGGAAAAAAAAAAATTGGTCTGATTTTTTTAGATCACCGGTTCACTAGTTTTGATTTCCATTTTTATAAGATGAATTATTGGGAGTGAATCGGACCAAAAATCCAACCGATTCTGATTTTATCAGTTGAATCGATCGATTCGATCTAATTTTCATAACAATGATTTATAGTGTATTATTTTATAAATAAAATTATTTACAAAATATTATTTTTTTTATAAAAATTTTTCACTTAATTATAAAATATTAGGATTTAAAGTATATTATTTTGTAAATAAAGTTATTTACAAAATAACATTATTTTTTATAAAATTTTTCACTTATTGAGGTTTGTAGTGTGTTATTTTGTAAATAATGTAATTTATAAAATATCATAATTTTTTACAAAAATTTTTACTTATTTACAAAATATTGAGGATTTGTATTGTATTATTTTGTAAATGATGTTATTTACAAAATATGATATTTTTTACAAAATTTTTCATTTATTTAAATAATATTGGGATTTGTAAGATATTATTTTGTAAATGATGTTATTTATAAAATATCACCATTTTTTATAAAGTTTTATACTTATTTAAAAAATACTGTGATTTATAGTGTATTATTTGTAAATGGTGTCATTTACAAAATAATAATACACTATAAACCCTATTATTTTGTAAATAAATGGAAAATTTTATAAAAAATGGTCATATTTTTTAAATGACGCCATTTATAAAATAATACACTATAAATCTCATTATTTTATAAATAAATGAAAAGTTTTTTAAAAATATAATATTTTATAAATATTTTTATTTACAAAATAATGCGTTACAAATCCTATTATTTTATAAATAAGTGAAAATTTTTATAAAAAAATGTAATATTTTATAATTGATGTCATTTATAAAATAATATATTATAAACTCTATTATTTTATAAATAAGCAAAATTTTTTATAAAAAATGATATTTCATCAATTTCAAAATAAATATTTTAATTGTAAAATGTTCAAATATTAAGAAATTTTTTTTTAGAATATTTTACTTTTACTCTCTCCTAATTAAATACAATAATCTCCTATATTATTTTAATATATCTCTCCTAATTAAATACAATTATCTTATTATTTTTTAAAAAATAGTAAATATTTTTATTTTTTTAAGTTGACATTAATTATGTAAGACTAAATATATTAAGATATTATTAAAATATTAAGGTAAAATATAATTTAAATTAAAAAATAAAATAATTAAATTAGTACATATTAAATTAAGACATTTATTTTGAGATGAAAAAAGTAATATTTTATAAATAACGTCATTTATAATATAATACACTATAAACTCTATTATTTTATATAAATATCACTTGTAGTATAAATATCAAATATAAATAAGAACTATAAAATCATCTAAAAAAAAAATTATTTTAATTTTTTCAATAATCTCATGTATATTTGAAAAGTAAAATATTCTTATAATAATAGGATTATAATATTTTATATATATATTTGAAAATTTTATCTATTATAAACTAATATAAAAATTATTTATAATTTGAGGAAAAATATTTTTTTTTTCATTTTTTAAACTACTAACAGTTATTTTTTACATAAAATAAATATTACTAAATATTTTATTAATTTATTTGATATTTAGTTCCCGCCCAAGAAATAACTTGTTCTTTTTTGGGCGGTAAATCAATAATTTTGGCAAATGTATATTGCGGGAAATGCTAAAAAATTTGCAACTTGCTATTATGGTTGGCTATTGGTGGTATCGGTTTAATTTGGTCAATTTAAAAGGTTTTTATTAAATCAAATTAATCTTTTTAATTTGAAATTTTTTAAAATTAAATTAAATTAAATTATCATTATAATTAAATTATCGATTTGATTTATTTTAGTTCGGTTTGAATACCATGAAAAACACTGATAAAATATCGATATCTAAAAATAGTTTAACATTATATAATATAAAACTTATTTATTACATTAATTGTTACATCCAAAACTTATATTTTTTTCTTAATAATTAGATTCTTTTTTATTTATTTTTAGTTAATTTTCATATATAGTTATTTTTTAAATTTTAAATTAATATTAAGTTAAAAAAAGTGATTGTATATAAAATAAAATAAAATATATTTAATTATAATAATAATAAAAAGTAATATATATATATATAAAATTTTGATTTTTTCGATTTAAAATAAAAAAATATTCAAATCATAAATTAAATCGAATTTTCAGTTTATTTTATTTTTTAAATTAAATAAATTATGAAACTATCAATTTTAATTTAATTTAATTAATTTGATTTGATTTAATCGATTTAATCAGTTTAACTTCTATTCCTAATTGCCATGTACTACTTTTACTATAAACAATACAATCTGCTATGGGCAATTCAAGTAAATGCTTACTTGAAGTGCCTAGAAAAATACCTATTTATCATAACTATTTTGTATTATTGGATGGAAGCCAAACTGACTGAATCGATCAAATTAAATTAATTCGATCAAATTAAATCGAAATTGATGGTTTCATAATTTATATAGTTTGTTTTGGTTTAAAAAATAAAATAAATAAAAAATTTGATTTAATTTATGATTTGAATATTTTTTTTTCTATTTCAAATCAAATCAAACCGAAATTATATATATATATATATATACATGGACGGACATAAAATTTTTAGGAAGGGGATAACCTTTACATCCAAAGGAAGGATGCAAATTTTTTTTTTTTTTTTTTAAAAAAAAGCTATAAATTAGAGACTAAAAAATTAATTTTTCAAATTAGATGTCATGACCCGTTTCCGAATCGTGACAGTCCCAGGATACGAGAAATGTCAATGGCGATCGACACCCGTAGAACCCAATATCACATGCATAATTTATAACCATTAATTATTATCCATTTTAGTTAATTACCATTCATTCTGTCATTCCGCAATTCTTTCTATAATTTAATGCAATTGGCTAAAACAGTCATTATATCATACCATATTCTCATCATATATCATATCGTATCATCATATATATATATATATATACATATTCATTTCCTAGGTAACTCATACATACCCCATGGAGCAGTTAGATCATGAACATCAAAATACAAAATTCAAAATATATACATCAAATAACAACAAGTAGAAGTCCCCGGATGACAGACGACAGGATTCTGCAATCTACTCCTCTTCTAAAAAGGGTAAACAAAGAAAAGGTGAGTATATAAGATATTCAGTGAATCTATATGTATCACAAGTCAAAATAGGATGGAACAATGATATATATATGATAAAGGAACAATGGAACAATATCAATCATGTTGGTTTACAAAATCAGTATCAGAAATCGATAGGAATATCAATAGTCATATTAAGTCATGGAATCATATGGTAGGATAGATATAGGGCCATGTAACACGTAGACTATGTGTAATCATACAGACGATCACATATCAAGTAGGCATAAGACTGATTAGGTTCTATGGCCGAGACCAATAAACCTTCCTAGCTAGGGCATCAATATCAATGTGCACATTGCCGACAGTATATACCCACTATCCTGTTGGATCGGCAGCTCTGTCAAATCACATTTAGGTCAATACAAATGAACATCATATCAATAGACACCATTTTTCAACAATGGTATCATCAATGGTATCAAACTCAATATTTTTCAAATCAAAGGGTATTTGAATTAAAGGCATTGCAATATACAACATTTAATCAAGGATAAGGGTTATGGTGAACAATAAAGGTATGGAACAAAGGTTGGTTTGGCAAAGGAAATCGGCGGGCCAATTGGCATGCCAATGTCGCTGGTAACGATGACATTCAAATGGTAGGCCTATAGAATATAAAGCAATAGGCCAAAGACAAAATGAACTAGGCATTTTATCAAATACTTAGTGGGCATAATTTGGCAAGCTAATAGGTTAGATTATGGTGCAAGTTTGACTTGCCTATTTCAAACAACAACAAGGTACATTGACAACAATACTATAGGTATCAAATAAGCAACATTAAACAACACAAATTGGCTAAGAAATTAAAGGCAAAAATCAAAGAAAAACTAAGGCAATGAATAGTAATATTCAATTCTGCCAAAACTTGGCTTTTCCATATGAATTCCAATAATCATTCTAAGGTGTTAGACATGTTATTTGATGTATATAAGACTCACCTAAGTTTTCCAAATGCTTTGGAAAATGGCTTTCCACCCAAATTCTTCAATGGAAGCAAATAAGGTAACCTTGTCAAAATTTGAATTCTACACCAAATAATCCATCAATTAGTTATCTAAAGACTTCCAATTGACATATTCTAATATCAATTAATATAAACTAACACTAAATCATCTAACCCTTTCATATAACTTCAACCAAGCTAAACAATTTAGACATTTTCATCAATTTGTATCAATTGATGCAATCTATCCTAAAACCCATAAAATTCAACTCCTAAATCATATGAATGAAACATTAAACTAAGAAAAACACATCCTTACCTTGATAGAGTGAAGTGGCCGAAATTTATCTTCAATTAATCCTTGGTTCCCTTTAAGCTTTCAAGCAAATTAATGGTGGAGATAGGTAAAACAAGTCTTAAGTTCAATTTTTTTATAAATTTTTCTAAGAAATTTGATGTAAAATGATGAAGAAATGGATGGGAAATGGAAGGTGGAAGGTTCAGCCAAAGGAAGATGATGCAAAAAATTTCTAAGTGTTGGTATTTATACTAAAATCAATTGGCAAATTATATTTTAGTCCTTAAACTTCAAAGTAATTAGGTTTTGATCCCAACTTTTTCTGTAATTTATTCTGACAATTCTGTCAGGATTTAGATATCAAAGTGGGAAATCAATAAGCTTATTTTAATTTATACTTATTTATAAAAATGGTTTCAGAATCATTCTTTAACTCCGACGGACCAATTTTCACTATTTACCTTAAAGTTCCTTTTATTTATAATTTTGCCATTGGTTACTTTTTCACTGTTCCTAAATATTTTTCACTTCTTTCTTTTTACCAAAATTACGCATGCATTATGGTGGTCTTTTACCCCCTTGTCCAATTCAAAAATTCTTCTGTTGATCGGACTGCTAATTTCTCGGTAGTGTTCCTGACACTACTAATTTCTCGGCAGTGTTCTCGACACCGCCCATTTCCAGAAAAGTAATTAGTTCACTTTCTAACTTGTCTTTAAAATTATTTCTCATCATTTCAAGACTTTTAAATTACATACTGAGAACTAAATCATATATATGAATTATAATTTTCTAAGGTATTATATTAGAATGACTACTTTATTAATTTTAATAAAATTCATGAATTAAATAGTAATTTATTTTAAAAAATTTAAGGGTCAAAAAAGAAAAAAGAAAAAATATATAATTAAATAATATTTTATTTGAAATTAAAAAATTAATTTTTTAAAATAAAAAGATCATTTTATTAATTTTATAGACTAAATCATAATTTTACATTAAAATTTTAAAAATTAAAAGGCGGCATGCGGTAATGGATCCTCATATATATATATTGTTTTTTATCATTATTACAATTAAATATATTTTATTTTATTTTATATACAATCGCATATTTTTAATCTAATATTAATTTAGAATTTAAAAAAATACTATCTATGAAAATTAATTAAAGATAAATAAAAAAATAAATTCTTGAAAAAATACTAGTTTTAGGTGTGCTATTTTTATACGTTATAAAAATATATTATATCAATATTATTCTAAATAAGATATATAAATATAGAACTATTAGATATTTCATGTAATTAATAATTATTAATATATATTTTTATATCGGTATTCTTGTTAATATTTTTATATATTAATATAAAAATTAAGTTTATTAATCATAATATTTATAAAAGAGAGTTATAGAAAAATATAACATTGAAAATAATTAAAATATATTAAAAATATTATTTTATTCTACTTATTTATTTTTTATAACGTCATTTTTTATTTATTTTTTCATTCAATTTGTTCCAATAAAGTTATTTTATGAAAAAAAAAATTTTAAAAAAATTCTTAAACTTCTATATTTATATCCTATTAATTATCTTATATTTATTTTTGTTATTTTATTAAATAATTAAAATTCTATAAAATTTTAGAAATTTATAAAAAAAATATATATATAATAGTGAGTATAAAGAAAGTTTGATGTTTTAATTTTAATAAATATATAATAGATGAGAAACAAATTTATGTTATTTAATTAAAAATTTTGAAATGAATTTTTTTTTTTAATTTTTTGCTACATGGAAAATTTAAAAATGAAAATTTTAGATACTGAATTAATATTTATATATAAAAAATTAATTTTTAATTTTCAAATTGTAATTATCCTTTGATCCTTATCTCTCCTTTTAAAAGATCTTTCCCTTTTCAGCCTTTCTTCTCATCATATAACCCTATCCATAGTATAAAGTTAGTCGGTTTAATTTGGTGAATGGATAATGTTGCTATTTTGTTAGGTTAGACCATAAAAGTGTTCTGTATGCCCATATAATTTAAATTAAATTAAAATAGACAATTATATAAATTTACTCATGTAGAAAATAGAAAAAAAACTATATATTATTTTAATTATATTGACATTTCATGTCACTAAATAAATGTGAAATCACTTTATTGCAAAATTAATCTCTATTTGGACAATTAATTGTAAATGCTTAAATAGAAAATTTCAAAAATAAAATATAAAATTAAAATATCATATTATTATTTTTTTAACACTATAAAAAGGAATTTGAACCTAAATTTTTTCTCCAAGTCTTATATAATACTTATGATCATATCATATTTAGTGTACAATTAAAATAATATTATTTTTATTATTGATTACGTTCACATTCCTATAATGTTATAAGAAATATATTTTCTTCTTACAAATTAAATTTATTTATGAATTAGATTTGAATTTTAAAAATATTAATTTTTAAACTATTTAATCCATCTAATTCATAATTTTTCCTCATAAATAAAGATTTGTTATCTAATTTATGAATAATTCAAATTTTCCGTTTCTTTATATGTCTGATTTTTTATCTTATATTTTTTTTATGCGTCACATTAATTTTAATAAAATATTAACTGTTAAAATATTTTAAAAAATATATGATATAATATATAAATGGATTATGAGATCACGTAAAATCCAAATTAATATATGAAAGGGTGTATTATAAATCTCCTAATTCTTTAAATGATTTAAACTTATTTGATTTAGCTGTTTGTAATAACTGTTAATTATTAGCTGCCGACTGATAGTTGATAGCTGGTGACTGTTAAATAATAGCTAATTATTTTAAGTGTTCGATAAAATTATTATTAGTTATTAACAATTAATATATTTAATAATTATTAAAGATAAATATTATTTTTAAAGGATAATTTAGTTTTTTTACTTAAAAAGTATAAGCCCTTTTAGAAAAATATTTTTTTTTTAAATTTTAAATTATAATTTTTATAAATATCTATTATTTAACTGTCAGCTGATAGATATCAAACGAGTATGATTCATATATTTGAAAGAAAAAAAACTAATAATAACTTCAAAATTTTTTTGTCAAACATCCACGTCAAACCAACTGAATCACAAATAAGAAAAAATAAAAAATGAAATTGGGAGGTGACACCGTCTTAGGCAAGAGAGTTGCAAATTACTAAAATTGATGGTATGAAATAAATGCAGTCCAAATCCTCAAATCAAGCTTATTAAGGTAATATAATTAAGTGATTATTAGCAGTTTTATAATACTATGGTCTAAGTCAAAATAATAATAAAATAATAAAAAATTTATAAAAAGGCTGCCACATAAATAAGTATCTATTGAGAGATTTCTTCTACCTATAATGTAACCAAATCATATAATGTAACCAAATCATATCCTATCATAAAAATACGCTCCTCTCTCCTAAACTCATGGACCCTACTAGTCTTCTTAACTGCTAAAATCTCTAATGTCTCTGTCTCTTCTTTAATCTTTACATTTCCTTAATTCGTTTATTTCAATTCATACTAAAAAACCATTTCTCCAATTTTTCCAACCCATCTTTCTGTTTTTCATTACTGGGATTTTCTTTTTTCTTTTTTGCCTGTTTTCAAAAGTTCCATTTTAAGGTTATTAGAAACCATTTTAAGCTTTGTTTTTCTGTCAATTTGTTATGTTTAGTGTCCTAAAAGTAGGATATTAGAAGTGGGTTTTAGCTATATTATTAGAGGTTATTAGCTAAAACAAGTAATTGCTTTGTTTTCCTCTGTTTTCGTGGTTCTGTTTTGGAGCTCAATTCAATTCTACAAAGGAGGAAATTCATTGGTTGAGCTGTTCTGTGGTTGATTGTTTTTCACAGTCCTTCCCACCCATTTTCTCTTCTTCTTTTTTTTTTCTTGCTTGAAAATGGGTTCTTACCCTTTTTCAATGGCTTGCACCCAAGGGTATGCATTCGGTTGATTTTAGTAGTGGTTATATTCCACTTTTTAAAGAAAAAATGACTTCTTCCCAGGTTGAGATTGCATCATCTTCACCATTTGGCTGTGTTTTGAAGGACCATAATAGGCGAGACCAATACAGCAAAGAGAGCAATGCCAAGGCGGCGGCGGCGGCGGCTGCTTCACAAGCTGCATTTCAAAAAAATCTCAAGGAATTGGTTAGAGACCATTTCCACACTTGCATCTCTGTTTCCTCTGTTTCTTCTTCTGATGAGAATTCTCAAAATCATAATGTCAATATCAGCAACAACAACGATAATATAAATCATCATAATCGTCAGCACTTGAGATGTTTAACCAATCAACAAGATTGTGTTGATGATTCTTCTTCGACTATCAATTGCAAGCAGGCGAAAATTCTTGATCGGTGGGCTGCTAAACAAGCTCAAGAAATGGTGTCTACAATTGAGAGGCATAATCAAGAGGCAGAGTTGTTGATTGCATCACAAACAACTTCATCAAATTCTGCTGAAAATCTATGTGGAAGTTCGAACCTTGGAGCTTCTTCACTTGTTCAAATATGGGAGGCAAGGTTACATCCACCAGAGCCAAAAATTGATCAATCCATGAAGAATAATCAAAACGTAGTGGCTAGCACTAGCAGGACAAGTTCTGTTTCTAGCTACAATGAAATAGTATCATCCTCTGTTGAAGAACCACCAAGACAATCTGATATAATTGACTCTACTGAGAATGAGAATTCATTGTTAGAGTGGGATTCAACTGGGCAGAGTTCAAGAAAATCAATGCATATCAGAAACTCCTCGGATATAGGAGAAAATGAGAGAGTTAGAATTGTAGACATTATTAAGAGATTAAAATCTGATAGTAATGATCATGAGCAGGTGAATATTAGTGTTGGTGAAATGCTTTTGCGTAGACATTCTTATAGTGGCGTTGAACAAGTAGCTGAGATAAAAGCCCTTTCACATATTTTAAATTCACCAAAGATAAGAGGGAGACAAGCCTTCAATGATTTGCTTTTTCAAATGGAGCAAGAAAGGCTGAGGGAGCTTGTCTCTCTAGCAGAGCGCCAATCTGTTTCAAGATTCACTCAACGTGGCCGCATTCAGGTGAAACCAAAATGTCCTTTTTATTTTTTGTTTCTTTTCTTTTCTCATTTTTTGGCTCCAACTGGGACTCGAACTTACAGCCTCATAACCTCAAAAACAACTCTAGTATTACTAAGTAAAAGCTTATTAGTTCCTCCCTTACATTTTTGTGTATGAAAATCTCCTTTTTTTTTTTTTATGTAACCTTTTACTTTTAACTTATATAATGCTTTATATGTAGTCCATACTTAAGTTAAGATGCCTACAACGTGGTATGGCGATTCAAGATCAACAAAGATCACAGTCGATTCGTTCAACAGTAGCATCTGATGCTAATAAGTCACAACAAGGGTCTACCGTCACGCATTTCAGGTATAATCCATAGTATTGTTAATTTCATTTCGTTAAATTGATACATTATTGATGTATGAGCATAATTGATAATGTTTGATATTACTGTTTGAGAAAAGTACTGTTTAAGGTAAATTGGACATGTTCTAATCATAAAGTTTCATAACAGATAAACTCATAGTTTTTTCCAAATTGGTTCTTCCTAATCTTTCATTTTTTCCAGTTTTTACTAACTTGGAACTAAATTGAATGTAGGGAGAGATTTAGTGCAGGTGTTGACCAAGCCACAAGTAGCATTAGTGATGCAGCAACAACTTCAAAAAGTTCTAAAGAGGTAGCCTATAGCATTTTAAACAATGGGTATCCTCCTGTAAGCCTGAATCATGTAATTGATGATAATCATCAAGAAAATTCTAGTACCGAGCAGCAGGCTGCAGGGTGCTGTCCACCTGCCGCTAACAACTCATTGTCACAGACAAGTGAAGTATATGAAGAAGATGTTCATGAAGAAACTAGTGCAAGTTCAGATGTCACATGGCAAGGGACAAGCTCAGAGGGTGAACATTTCGACCCAGGAGAAGTTTTAGAATCAACACAATCTTTAAATAATTGGGATGAAGAAGAAGAGGAAGAAGAAGAAGAAGAGACTATTGACCAGCAGGATTTTGGGGAAATGAATTATGACTGGTTTACTGAAATAGCTCGCCCGCAAAGTTATTGGGAAGATCGAAGGCAAGCATGGTATCAGGAAATGCTTACTACTAGCTCAGATGATAATGAAATAAGGCAACTTCTTGAAAGGTATATTTGTCTATTTGTCTGTCTGTCCCATTTACTTGTTCTTCATCAATACTAATAATGCAGTTTCTAATGTCACAAAGTACTAATGCAGAAGAGCAGTATCAACTTTTCTTTCAAGTGATTTCCGTGACAGAATGGATCAATTGATGGTGTCTCATGTACAAAGACAAGTCAATCGAGAAAATGAAGAAATAGACGAGGAAAGTCAAGAGAGAGTGGGACAATTGATATTGTCTTACTTCCAAAGGCACTCACATACAGCAGAAGAAGAAGAGGATGAAGCAGGAAGAGAAGTCGGAGAAGAGGCTGGAGAAGAAGAGTATGTAGAAGAAGAAGAAGGACAGGTACTACAAGAAGATGTGGATGAAGCAGTAAAAAGCTTACCATCAATTCATTCTCCATCTCCATATAGTTCTTGGAATTATAGCCATCATCAAGAAGTTGTTGAACAAGTTTCAAGTACACCTTCAATGCTAGCTTTGCCATCCCAAACTTCTAATCAGGATAGGCAAAACTTTTCCTCCATAACTCATCCATCAATTGTGAGTTTTTCTCCTCCTGCAGAGATATATAATTTAGTGTAAAGTTTCAAATCATTTTTCAAAGAAATGATGACATTGTTATTCTCACAGGAAATGGAGCTATTATTCAATTTGAGAGGGAATATGGAGCAATTACAGCGCGAAATGTCTGACCTTAGACAATGCATGCAAACTTGTATGGAAATGCAAGCAAAATTAATGAACTCCCTAAAGCAGGAAGTACATCCAGGTAAGCTAAGAACGTTAAAAGATTCTTCTCCTGTCCTTTCTCAACAATGATAATAAAGTATTAAAATATTAGTAATATCAAAATTACAGTTCAAGAGGCTACAATGAATTCATTTGATACGGCAACAAAGAGACGCAATTGTTGCATCTGCTACGAAAGGCAGGTCGATTCATTTTTGTACAGGTAATTTTCCTTGAAGCAATATTCCTTTTTTTTTTTATCAAGTCTCCATTTCTAAGCAGTACCACATAGCCTGATTGATTATTGTGCAGATGTGGGCACATGTGTACTTGCCTCAAATGTGCTTATGAGCTGCAATGGAGTAGTGGAAAATGTCCAATGTGTCGAGCTCCAATACTGGATGTTGTGACATATATGGATTCATAAAATACTGGCAAACGAATTCTTGATTCATAGGGTATCAGCGATCGAGTTCTCGCTCCAGAGGACCATCTTTCTTCATAAAAACTTGACTCAGTTTAACCATGACATTGGAAAATTGACAAATTCTTTTATTTGTTTGCTTCCAATTTGATTACTAATGCTATAATATAGTTCCTGTACATTCTCAGTAATTTACTACCAAAAACAATAGTTTCTCCTTTCACCACAGTGTGTTTTTTTTTTTTTTTGAGCAACAACTTTAACATAACAATCTATGTTCATAGTTGAATTGATCAAAGGCTTTTCTCTTCTAGAATATGTTGTATTCTTTAACTATATATAACAGGCTTCTGTAATGATTAAACTCTATAAAATTTTCTTATATTTTAGTTATTGTATATATCTTAGTACTATCTTTCCTTAACATCATCTTTACCATAGAGTCAATTCCATTACAAGATAGAACATATCTATATATATTTTGTTTGACATCGAAATTAAAATTTCCGTTTTATTACCGGTAGTTTCAAAGCAAAGTTAAATATAATAATAATCTTTTGAAAAAAGAACTTGATTCACCAATTTGTCTAAATTCATGGATGATAAACCATTTGGATTAGTTGCTTCTTCTGCTAATTTTCTCCATGCCAATTTCTTGTTTCTCAATCTCTTACCGTTTTCTCCCTCCGTTAGCTCCTTAGCAAGCTTCTCTATTTCATCTCTCTTCACATTGCTATCAATCTCTATTCCAACTCCCCATTCGTAGTAGCTGTATCTGTAGTTTGTTGGTTGATCTGAAAAAAAAAAGGCCAACAAAGCATTGGCACTCCTCCTGAGAAATTCTCAATTGTTGATCCCCAACTGCAATGCGTTAGAAACCCTCCAATTGATGGGTGGTTTAGGATTTGTTCCTGTGGACACCAGTTAGTAATTAGATCTCTTTCTTTAGTGTCTTCAACAAATTCAAGTGGTAAAATCCCCGAGTCACCAATAACCAAATCTGACCTAATAACCCACAAAAAGGGATACTTGCTATTAGCTAATCCGATCCCAAACTCTATCTGTTGTTCCTTTGTCATTACAGTTATGCTACCAAAATTAGCATAAACAACTGAATTGGGTTCCATAGAATCAAGCCATGGAAGACACTCAGCTTCTTCTTTCCACAAATTGTATCCAACAGATTGCAATTTCATATCATCTTGAATTTAATTCAGAAGTAACTGAAGCAGGCCAATAGCATAAACACAGAGTAGATAGATGAAAGGCCACTTAAAACATCTCTTTCTAATGCATCAAATGAATCAACAACAACTGCAGAAGCCTTAACAGAATCTCAGCATTTATCATAGTGAAGTTAAAGACAATATCATTTGGATCAGTAATTACAAAATAGCCCGGAAGATCTCTCAATCGAACATCTTTCATGCCTGGAATCCAGTCTATAGACTTGTCTAAATAACCATTTGTCAAGTTGCTCTCATATGCAATTACATAAAATAGTTGAGTTCAAGGGTCCAAGAATAGTTTCCGTTCAGGCAAAGTTTGTAGGACTTGTTTGGTACACATTGGAGCTAGAATCCAAGTGGAATAGGATTCCAAAATCTTAAATATTTATTTTCAAGTTTATTTTTTAAATAATTAAATAAAATTTATTGATTAGATTAATAATTATACTTAAAATGTAATAGAAATTAGAGTTGTTCAAATGTAAAAAATAATTAAAATTTTAGATTTATTTGTGTATCAGAGAAAAAAAAAGAATTTTATTACAAGAATTGCATTTTATTCATAATCCTAAGTGTAGCAAACATTTTCCAAGAAAATGCAAGATGATTTGAGTTAAGCAACAAGTTGAAGAAATGGAGCTAAGAAAATTTTCCTGAGAGTCACAAAGAGCAAGAATGTCTTGGGAAGCATCAAGATCAGAAGGAGGAAGACTATCTGGAATAGTTTCAAACTGGAAAACAGGTAAGCCATTCTAGGAATTGGATCCTCTGATTTTAAGGAATCTATAGTGATTAAACTTTGTATTCACAAAAGTTATGTGAAAACCTCTTAAGTACAGAACTTTTGCCAATTTAAGCATTGTTTTTATCTGGTTCTGAAGTGGGTATGGGATGAAAATGGCATAAGGCTTGATAATGTTTTCTACTTTCATGGAATTGGAAACTCTCTTATCTTTTATCTGCAACAATACAAGCCTACAACTACTTTCAAAGACTTCTTGTGGCATATAAGAATCAATAATAAGGTGTAGCATGTGGGTTACCAATTATTTTCTTATTAATATTTTGTAGACGAGATCGCAAAAGGGAAGATCTCTTCTTGAATTATACAAAATAATTATTCATATATTATAAATGATTAATATATCACATATTCATCTACTTAAAAATAATAATAAAAATTAAGGGGCCAAAAAAAAATTAAATAATATTTTATTAGAGATCAAAAAATTAATTTTAAAATTAATAAATCATTTTATTAATTTTAATAAATTTTATGGACTAAATAATAATTCACTGTAAAAATTTTAAAAATAAAGAAGATACGTGCCCTTATCTTAATATAAATTTACCTATGATTTTCTAGTTAGGTAATTTTTTTTTTTGAAAGAAGAGAAAATTAATTCATTATATCAGAAGAACAAACATTCAGCAAAAAAAGAAGGGACATGATCCCAATCTTGAGCATCTGACAAAAAATGAGAAGCTCTAACCAACAAGTGAGCTGCCACATTTATAGAACGTTTTACAACGGAGAAATTAATTCCTACTAAATCTTGAGCTAACTCAATAAAATCATCAATTGGGATTTCCACTTTCCTTGAAGAGCATGAAAGACCAGTTGCTAATCCATTTCCACCACAACTTGCTACCAACTTTTTGCTTTAATCCAACTTAAAGTCTCTCTAACTCCCATAGTCTCTGCCGTAAAAGAATCAAGCATCCCTTTTATTAAAACTGATCAAGCAGCTACAAAATGACCTTGGTCATCCCTTAGAATTAAATCCAAGCCCACCACCCTTGAAGCACTAAAAAAGGACACATCAAAATTCAATTTTAATAAACCAACAAAAGGCTTAAACCATTTGATAATAGCCTGAGTAGCAGATATCGAACCAGTCCATCTAACAGACTTCATAACCTTATTAGTATACCACTCTCTAAGAGCTTTCTATGCATTCCCCAGCACTTAAGACACCGAGTATCTCCTGCCATTCTAGACCACCTCATTCCTAGTCCTCCAAAGAGCCCAACACAACATAACAACTAAAGCACACTCATTTAGATTATTAAAAGAAAACAATCATTGCAAACTATCAATACCACCACCACTTAAGGCTAACAGAAGACTAATTCCAACACGGCAAAGCAAAAGTACAATTCACAAGAATATGGAAATGCGTTTCCACCTCCAACTTATAAACAAGACATAAAATCTCAATGTCCACCCTTTTGGATTTCAAATTGGTAGTAGTGGGCAGGCAATTGCGAATAGCTCACCAAACACAATCTTTAGCCTTGGAAGGCAAGTTGAGACTCTAGAGCTTCCTCCAAAAGCTAGATATAGGAGATTGTAAAAGTACAATTGAACGACATAATCTATAACAATTCTTGACGCTAAATTGACCTTTCTGACCACATAGCCAATACCAGAAATCTTCCATTTGGTGAAGACTCGAGGGAATTTGTTGGATGATGTTTGAGTCATGAGGGCTGAAAAGAGAAGTAATAAGGTAATGTTTCCATGAGTACAGATGAGGGTCTATAAGATCGGACACTTTAGCATCAACATATCCTTTTGTAGGAACAATAGACGATTTAACTTTATCCTTTAAAGAAAACCAAGGATCATGCCATAAAGAGATATTATGACCTGTACCAACTCTCAAATGACTGCCCTCCCGAACTAATCCCTAAGCTGCTAAAATACTCCGTCATATGTAACTGGGATTATTACTAAACTTTGCCTCTAGAAATGACGAGTTAGGGAAGTAATGAGCCTTATAAAATTTAAAAATCCAAGCCTCCATATTAGAAATGAAATGCCAACCATGCTTTCCCAAGAGAGCTAAATAAAGTCCCTTAATTTCCTAAATCTCATACCACCATATGCTTTAGGAATGCACATTCGGCTCAACCAACAAATACCTCCTCTACTACTACTACCAGAACCCCACCAGAACGAGTTCAACATACATTCTATCTCTTCACAAAGATCAAGTGGCAAGAGGAACACGCTCATGGAAAAATTAGAGACTGTTTGGGCAACAAATTTTAACAATAACTCATTACTAGCCCACGACAACATCTTTCTCTTCCAGCCTTGAATCATACACCACACTTTTTCTTTGATATATGAAAAGATCTCCTTCTCGCCTCTCCCAACAATAGACGGCAAACCTAGATAACGATTGTGGATATCTCCCAAATTTACTTGCAAAGTATTGCACAATTCATTGTTGTTAGTCCCTTTGGCAACCAAGAGGAGGGGGAGGTGAATTGGTTGTTGGACAAAATAAAAAATTAATCACAAATTAAAATAGCGGAAAGAAATAAACCAATTAAACAATGAATGAATATACATGTATAAATGAGTAAAATATAAAGAGTGTAGGGAAAAGAGAATCAAATACAAGATTTATAGTGGTTCGGCCAACCCTTGCCTACGTTCACTCCTCAAGATCACACTTGAGTATTTTACTCTGATCCTTTTATGGGTGCAAGATCAAACCCAAGTGTTTTCACGAGATTACACTGAAACTTTTACAAGTGTTTTACAAGGCTTACACTCAAAACTTTACAATGAATTTAAGATGAGCAATGAAGGCTCATAAACAATTCCCTTTCTCTTTTTAAACTCACTTAATAGCCTAAAGAAATAATGAGAAAGGGAAGAAGAACAAGTACCCAACTTCTTAATAGATTCACTTCAATGAATCTTACAAATAAATAATCTAACTAAGAAAATAAAGTTAGAGATTTATTTTTAACTTATGTAAGCTCAATAGATGTTGTTCTTCACCTTTGGAATCCTTTTGGAACTTATATTTATAGTCCCAACCTAAATAGAGCCGTTATGATAATTGAAAACTAAAATATAGCTGTTACAATACTTTTCAACGACTAGTTTTACTATTTGAATCGCAGGAGTTGCGCCCGCGACTTTTTATCCCTGTCAGACCATTAAATTTATTTTATCGTATCTTGAGTTATACAACTCCAAATTATACACTGTTTTTTGTGTTGAAAATTTTGAGATGTCTACTTCAAATTTTTAGTTTAACTCAACTCCAAAATAATTCATATTCATATCTTAAAAAATCATAATATTTTCTTACTCAAATCTAAAAGACAGTTTGAGCATACTTCACTAATTCTTTAATTTATCCTTCTATAGAGCTCGAAATCACTTGATTATTTTTCTATATGAAACTAGACATCTAAAGTTTCAATTATATAGAATAGCATACTCAAATTCTTCTTTTATAATTTCTAGAAATATTTTCAAATTATACTATTAATTCTATCCTAGTCTATCAGCTTGAGCATAATTCCTTTAAAAATTCATATCTTCATTTTCCAATGCTCAATCCAATTTTTCTTTCTAAAATTAGACATCCATATCTTTCCATCTATATATGGTTTGTCCTATTAGCTTCTCCCAATTTATATATAATTTGGTATCAATTCAGACTTTGTGCAAGTCTGTCAATTTTTCGGTGTCACGCCTTCAACTTTCTCAAGTCGCGCTTGCGACTTCCATGCGTCGCGCTTGCTACTGGAGAGACACTGTTTATCTAAGGCTACTGGATGTTTTGATAAATTCTCATTTTAATTTCGCACCCAGGACTAGAATGTGTCACGCCCGTGACCTGAAACTTTTCAAGGCTGCGACTGACTTTGTCGCACCTGTGATCAACCTTGTTCCCAAAGTTGCACCTGCGACTACAAGTGGTTGCACCCATGATATACCGGAATTCAGCAACTTGCAGCTTCATTTCTAAAAAGTTGCAATCTTCAAATATGCTCCCGCTTAGCATATGCACTCTTTCAAATAGTGTTAATCCTATAAATAAACTTTGGTCTTGATTTTTTATGCCTTGATCAACCCAAACAAATTGTTAGTACAATTAACACAATTAACATGTTTTGTTATCATCAAAATCAACATTAAGTCCAAGAGGGCTAAAAATTGTGCAAGCCACAGGATACATTCTGGCTAAAAAATAGGGAAGATTTCTAAAAACTTATAGATTGACCCGAAGTTGTCTTATACAAATCCAAAACCTCCTTTAACACTAGTATTTCATGCTTTGAAGCCTTCAAGATCAAAAGACTATCATCAACAAAAAAACAAGTGAGATACACTGGGGGCACCCCTAGCAATTCTGCACCCATTAAGTAAACATCTTCTTTCCTTTTTGTTAAGCCTTCAACATATAGAATGAACAAGTACAGGACGAGGGGATCCCCTTGCCTTAAGCCTCTTGATGGAATAATCGGACCCAATTCCCTTACTCCTTGCACAATAGAATATTGCACTGTCGAGATACTCATAATAAGATTAACCAACCGAGAGCTAAACCCCAGCTTTAACAACATAGCTTCAAGAAAATCCCACTCAATCCTTTCATATGCTTTATATATATCAATTTTCAAAGCTGCCAAACCCTCATTGCCCTGCTTTTTCCTTTTTACATGATGTGTGATCTCATATGCAATCATGATATTATCAAAAATTAATCTTGTCGGGAAAAAGCATATTGGGATTCAGAGATGATATTAGGGAGAATAGTCTTCAATCTATTAGCTAGGGTCTTAGAGACTATTTTATAAAGAATGTTGCAAAGGGCTATAGGACATAGATCCCCCATAGTCTCTACCTCTTTCTTTTTAGGAATTAAGAAAATTAAAGTATCATTCAAACTAGTGGGAAAAACACAGTTATTAAGGAACTTTAAACAAGCATCAGTGACGTCCAACCCCACCACATCCCAGAATTTCTGATAAAAAGTAAGGTTCATGCCATCTGGACCCATGGACTTGTCTGGATGCATCTCAAATATTGCCTCCTACACTTCTTCAGCAGTAGAAAGGGAATTAAGAAACACATTATGCTCCTGAGAAACCTTCCTATCAATACAATCCACTATCAGCTGATAGTCTCCACCAACATATTCAAAAATATTATCAAAGTACCTAAAAATAACATCTTCTAAAGAATCCTCCCAAGAACACCAAATACCACTGTCATTTTTTAGTTTAGAAAAAGAATTTTTCTTCCTATAGTGAGAGGAAAAAGAGTGGAAATACCTCATATTCACGTCACCATCTTGGAGCCAGTGTTACTTAGCCCTTTGTTTCCAAAAGGTCTCTTGAGCAATAAGAGTCTCAAAATAAAGATTTTTAACTCTCTAGAATTCTTTGATAGAGGAGCGGTCATACCTTCTTTGAAGAGACAACAATTTAGACTTTAAAAAACTTAGCCTCTTCTTAAAATTACCCACATAATTCTAACCCCATTTGAGAAAGCTCTCTTCCGCATCTAAAAAATCCTATCTTGAATATCAATCTCTGACTCATTCCAGCTGGTTTCTTTACACCTGACTTGTTGAATCCAAGCATTCTCGAAATGGAACCTCTTGAAACCACCTCCTAAGTCCTTCGATTTAGTTCCAGAAAGAGAGGAGTGCGGTCTGATGAGAAGAAACCTAGGTTCCAAACCCTTGCTAGAGGAAATCTATTATGCCATTGCTGTGAAAACAGTACCCTGTCTATTTTTTCCTCTACCCAGTTATCAATACCCCGACCGCTCCCACTTGAATTGATGGCCTTCGATACATAAATCGTATAATCCACTATCCTTTACTGCTTGACGAAAGCCATTCATTAAAAATGATGGATGGAAAATCCTACCCCACTTCTCAAAAGATGATAAAAGGTCATTAAAGTCCCCTGCACAGCACCACAATAGTGAATAGGAAGATGAAGGACGACGGAGGAGCTCCTAAGATTGCCACCTTTAATTACGAGCTGGAAACTTGTAAAAGTTAGTAAATCTCCATACACATTGATCCCTTAACGAAATTTCCACATCTATATGATTGCGAGAATAGCCCAGAAGTCGGGCCATAGAATTCTCTTTCCAGAAAAAAGCCAAGCCACCACTGTGACCAGATGTAGCCACCACAAAGAGACCCTCATTGCCAAGTTTTGCTTTAAGAGAATCAAGTTTTTGTAGTGAGGAAAGAGTTTTAGTAAGGAAAATGAAATCGAGACATTTTTGTGCAACAATATCCAAGAGGACTTGAATTGACTGTGGGTTGCCCAGCCCATGGCAATTTCCTAAACGCAACCATATTTCACCAAAATTTCCAGTTCCTCGTCTTGGATAAGCCTTCATCCATAAGCCATAGGACGCTTTGCTAGTAGAATAGAGGATTCATAGGCTTTTTCGCAGAACTTCTCTGAATGTCCAATCTTACAACATAGAAAGCAAAATGTGAGTAATTTCTCTTACTTATTCTCATGTAACTCCTCCAAACACCTATGACATTGTTAGGGTCTGACTCGCAGAAGAGACCAACATAATTTCCAATATGTCTAGCAACCCTTTTAGACATAAAGCCAACAGGGAGATCGTGTACCTGAATCCAAAAATTGGCACGAATCTACTCAACTTTTAATGGGTTTTCATTCTCCCCTAATTGTTTAAGGATCAACAATTGATTGTCAAAAGTCCAGGGACCAGTAATTAGAGCCTTTGACATATCCATTTCATGAAAAAATTAGAATAAGAATAAAGAGGGTTGAATCTCCTTAATACAGATAGATGCCTTTAACCGGATGCCAAAGAGAGGCCAGAATATTTCTGATAGCCAGAAAATTGATGGCCTTATAAAAAAGAAACCTACCAATCCAACACCATTTCAAGTTGGTGTTCATAGAACCCAGGTATCCTCATCCAATTCCAATCCCTTTTCATCCTCTTCGTTAATCGTTAAACTTGCGTAAAAATCGTTTAGAGCCTCCTTGGAACCAGAATTATCTGCTACCATTGAAACAAAAAGAAGAAATAAAATAATGAGCTCTTGTCGAAAGACAAGACGAAATGAAAACTTGTCAATAGATAAGAAGTTACTTTTTTCTAGTTCTCACTCGAAATTATTATACTTAATTCTGGTTAGATAATTTTAGGAATAATATAGTTTTATTTTTAATGGAATAATGGAATTTCATTTCAAAAATTACAGATTAAAATTTACAATTCTCTAAAATATCCTCAGCCCAAAAATTTGAAAAACATGAACATGTTGGCTCTTTCTCCATCAATAAATATGTGTTTCGCCGCAACCATCACTTGTTATAATTACTGCTACCACTAGAGCTAATCGTGGGTCGATTCATAATTAATAAAAAAAAAGTTATAAATTGAAATTTAATTTAATTTTTTTATCTTTAAATTCGATTCATATATAAGTTTGTTGCGATCTTAAGTGATTTGTTATAGTTCCATCGTAAGACAAGGAGAAGATCGGAAATGGAGTCGATCATGAGCAAATTTGAAGATTAAAAATTGTGTCCTTATTGTGATGGCTGTTCATCATCTGCCATAGACATTTCTTATACGCTCTTTTTGCACAATGATGTCACTGTCACTGAATTAGATGAAACATGTAAAAAAAGTACCAAACTCTTTTCAAATTTTTGTTATTTTTTCAAGTGAATATGTTAAAGTACAAAACTTTTTTTGAATCAATAAATCAAACTTGTAAGTTGGCATTTAATTATAAAACAATTTGAAGATTTAAAGATTTGTTATGCTAATAAAATTCTTAATTAGATTAAACCAACCAACTGATAAATATTATAAATATACCATAACATTAGCTCTTAATTAATTTAATTTCATCTTAAAATATTTTAAGTCAAGTGAGAATATAATTATAATATTGTGAGGCAAAATAAAAATAATAATCTAATGGGATAATGCTAAAATTAAACATATATATAATGAAATTTTAGAACTAAATCACATGTAATATAATTCAATTGAACACCTAAATTAATTAATATACTTTATCAAATGTAATTAATATTTTGCTACATTTATTATATTCATCTAATATGTGAATAAACAAATCAACACTGCAACAATTATTAGAATTAATAGCATTATAGAGATTCTTATGAGATTATTCTTCACTGTTTCTCAACCCAACTGTGATTAAAATACTAGAATTGAAAGAGACAAGAAAGGTAAAAAAGATCACAGGGTGGGAAGAAGTTATTTTTAGAAGTGATTCTAAGCTGGTCATTCAATGTCATCGCTGGATTTTGACAATCCTATTTAGGATCTCTCTCATTTGATTAACAATTTTCAATTTTGTTGTTTGGCTCAAAAAAACTCTTTTTAGCTTGTGTTTTCATATCCAAATGAGGTGTATGAAGAACAAGCTCCCTTTTTATTAGCTTCTCACTTCTGCAAACCTGGTCGGGTTGGGTCTTCAATTGTTGGGGTATGATGCAACATGTATATTTATACTGAGCTTGAAAGCAAATTGTTTTGTAAATAATGAAATATAAAGAAAAGAAATGAGGGAAAGAGTAGAAAAACTCTCAACACTAATTTATATTTATTCTTCTTTCCTAGGCATTTAGGTGGTGATAATCAAGTTTTCTTCCATTTTTTATTTAACAGGAAGTTAGTGAGACAATCCCACAAATTAACAAGGAGCAATTTTTGAGCCTATTTTTTCTACTCCTTTCTACTAATATTATTTTATTCATCATTGGAATGAATGATTGAATTTTTTAATTTCAAAGTTCAGTACTCTATTTATTTTCTCCTCTTTACAATTGTAATCAATTGCTGAGAGAGTAAAAGAGAGGTTTTTTTTTTTTTTTTGCCGAATGTTTGTTTCCTAAGAAACCTGTACTCTGTTTCTACTCAAAATCTCAAATACTAGTCTTTACTTGAATTCATAACTGTTAAAGGAAGAACATAAACAAGAATTAAAATGTAGAGAGTTACAACAACCAGAAAACAACATTGTTCACTTGATTTCCTATTAAAATTCCTCCACTGAATACCAATATTTATGTTACTGGTTAAACCTGTAAAATCAGTCCTTTAGTGGAGGCAAGGTGACCAAAAATTTTAAAAAAATAAAATAAAATAAAATTAAGCAATACCAAACAGAGAACGCTATGTTTAGTTGCGAAAAATATTTTCAGTTTTCTTGTTTTCCAAATAAAAAATACGTTTAATTGTTCATAATTTTCTGATTTTTCCATTTTTCAATTGTTTATTATAAAATATTTATTAAATAATAATAATAATAATAATAATATCATTTAAATAAATATATATATAAAGATAAAACCATCAGTAACTAATAAATTATAATAATAAAAAATTTCAAAAAGAACATTCAAAAATTCTCAAACAATTTTAAAATATAATTCATGTTTTTGTCACCTTTAAAAAACATGTTCTGCCAACAAAAATTAATTTTATTTTATTTTTCTTATAAATTGTTGCTACAAAAAATTAATAATAAAAATATATAAAACAAAAAAAAAATTACTAATCTTTAATTTGTAACGGTGATGAATTCATTCGTTTGGCAAAATAAATATCAGTAGTAATAATGAGATTGTGTGGATAATATAGAGAAAATGATTTAAAGAAATAAATTAAAGGAAGAGCATGTGGGATCCAAAAGATAGAAGAAGAAAAAAAACCGTTTTAAAAATCTCCGTGTTTTTCAACGTGTACTTTATTAAGGGAAATAATAAAAAACTACTAAAAAAAGTTTTCTTATACCAGTTATAAATTTGAAAAATTCAGAAAACTATTTTCTAGAGTTCTATTTAAAAAATTATTCTAAATAAACACCAATTTTTATTTTTCTATTTTCTTGAATTATTTTCCGGAATATAGGCCTTGTTTCCAACAACTAAACAAGGCCTATGCATTTCATTTTCTCTGATTGTAACTTTACACAAGATGTCCTAGATGATCCTATGTACGCTAATTATCACTCATTACATCATATGCCTACAAAAATTCGAGCACATAACTGAAAAGCTTGGAACTTCAGTAGCCTGAAAGAATTATAACGTTTCCATATTTCATTTTGATACTAAAACTATGGTTAATGCTCACTTATAGGATGATCTGATACAGTTCCCTCAGACGATATCTCCTCTACATCAGGCTGTTTGGTCTGAGAAGGATCTGAATGAGTCTCGCTAGAATCACCACTATCATGTTTGTTGGGTTTGATTTCTGGAAGAATGCCCTGTGCTTCAGCAGGCAAGCTCTCCACATCCTTGTTTTTCTCCACAGCAACTGGTGAGTCCGAAAATCCTGCTTGGTCAACAGATTTTGGCAAGGAGAGCTTGCTCTCAAGGAAGCTAGAGCTTGTAATGCCTGAACTAGATGATAAATGTGGGCCTGGAGCCACACAGGAAGCCACCAACTGAAGCACTTCAGGAGATGGGGACAATCCCATGCTTATTTTCTTCGGTAGGTTCAAAAAAGAAGATGATGCCAACGAATGTATCATGTTTATGTTAGGAAAACGTGAACTTGGGTCAGATCCATTCCATGTAAACCCTGAAGTTCCAGGAATTACAGGTTCAAGTGATTGAAATGCTGGGGCCAGTGGACTTGAGGAAGAAGTAATGTTGCTGCCTTTGCTTTTAAGATTCTGCAGACTTCCAGCAGTGTCTTGTGGGAATTGCCTGAACATTTGTGATCTCGGCTTCTTTTTCTTCTTCAGAATCCGTCTTGGATCCTTTGGTTGGGATGGAGGTGGACCCGGTATAACAAAAGGAGGAATTGTTGCATTATTTTCTCCATACAGTACACGAACTGATTGAGCTATTGCTGATACAGTGGGTGGCAGGTCTGGTTCTGGTGGTTTAGCAGTATTTACAGCTTCCCTAAGCCAATGGGGTAACTTGTTCTTGGAAGAACTACTGCCAACTACTTCTTTCCCCTTCGAATGGGAAATATTTAACCCTTTACCCGGGTCTGGGAACAGAGCTGAACTGCTGGATTCACCATTTCCAACATTATTTTGCGAATCACGCAATATATTTAATGATCTATCAAGAAGACTGGGCAGCTTCATGGTACCATGTTCCTCCTCTCTTTGCTGTAAATCGAAACTACTAGAGCAATTCAAACCCAAAGAACTTAAGTTGCTTGCACCAAAAGAATTGAGAAAAAATGGCATTTCACTAGAAACATTGGAAGAAGAGGGTCCTGCAGAAGAATCTCCAGCGAAATTTATGCGAAATTTGTCAGGGTTCCAAGTTGGAATAGAGCCAAAATGCTCATTCTGCAAACCAAGTTGATCTGATGGCTCAAAATGTGGCAGGCCCGTAGACAGATCACCAAAGCCAAGTTTCATGTCTGTTAGATGGGCCTGAAACTTCGGTGGTGTAACAAGTCTACTACCACACAATGCCCGTGCCATCATTCCTTCAGGAATGCTTGGAAACATGGATGCTTTGGAGGATTTTGCCTGCTTAATTGTCTTTGGCCCTGGGAAGCTTGGTTCATCCAAGATCTTCAGTTGTTCCTCCTCCCACCTAGCTGCCAAATCTTCTGCAGCTTTATACTTCGAGAATTTTAACCTGGGCTCTTTAAGCATGGCATCCCAATTACCCCGTCCATGTCTACGAACACCAATCCAGAGAAAATCAAGTTCATCTTCAGACCAACTGTCTATTCTTGATTTCTTTCTATACAAGTTATTTGATTCAGAACCAGTCCTCATCATTATGTTTTCAAGTACCTTCCTATGATTTTCAGGAAATAGTGGAAAATTAGATGGTATCTGACCCAAACCCAATATGGGAGGCACCTCCTTGTCTTGCTGATTATATCTTGGTGCATCTTGGGAAGGGAATTTCAAATTGGGCAATGAAGGCATTGCTGGAAGGTCTTGCATAGAGTCATTTACAGCTTCAAGTCTGCCACCAAGTGATAAGCTAGGCAATAAGTCATGTGGAGTTGGCATGCTTTGAGAAGGAACAGAGAATCTGGGCACCAATTTCTCATCAAAAGGTATATTTGGCAATGACAATTTTTCCTGGAAATCAGCAAAACTTGAACTGGGACTCTCAAAATGATCAGAACTTTTCCCTTGAGGGACAGGTGGAGGACGCTGCAAAAAAGAAAAGATTATAACTGGATATATTCAATGGCATGCATGGGCAGAGTGCAGGTATATATAAGTTGGTAAAATCTGTGAACTCTGGATGGATATATAGTTATGGCATCCACCCACGCGCATAAGAGAGTGAGAGAGAGAGAGTACCAGTCTAAATGGAAGCCAACCATCCAATAAACTACTTTTGAGGTGCTGTTGCAAGACTTCTGCTGACGCTTCTTGAAATTTTGGTCTGTCAGGGGTAATTTCCTGACGTTTTACATCCGTCTCAATAGAAGCTCCAGAGGAAGGAGGTAGACTAAATGGAAACTCAGGCCTAGTTACTGACTTGCTTTGTCTGTTATTGGATCTTGAAGAGCTTCTGTGAAATGACTCTAACTGATTAGCATTGGGAGCACAGAGACCCAGAACTGGTAACAAGTTATAGCTTGTATGGCTTGCACCCAGATTTTGTTGACTAGGAAGGATGATGTCAGGAGAAGGGTGACCAAGAGAATTAACAGAAAGATCCAGATGACTGCTCATTTTATGCTTTGATATCCGACCCAGCCTCAAGGGTGAGTCAGCCTTGATCTCTGGTGTATAAAAGGGCTGTGAGAATTTATTATCCTCCAAGTCAATCACTGACGACTTGTCTCTGACTTGTTGAACTAACTCCAGCGCTTGATCCCTGTCTCTCTCATTGGTGGGAGGGCAATGAAAATGAGGGAGGGAATCAGGAACAGGAAGTCCCTCATTGAGCCGGTACTCTTCAGTAGCATTCTGCTGGGCAAGCCGTTCTTTTTGTCTAGCACGAAGTTTAGCACTGTGCAAAGAAAAGTAAATTACACAATCCACAATTCTTAAGAGTTAATATTCACTACCATATTTGTCTTTCGGTTCAGTGTGCATGACACTTTTCTCATTTATTAATTTCCTACAGATAAAAGCTAAACACTTTAAGGATGCATCTGGTTCCATAGATTTTTCATTAGTTAACCTATCTTTTTCGAAAGGGAATATAGTAATTATGATAGTATACTACTTAAAATAGCTCTGACAATGAGAAAATTCTCCTTTTGTTTTGATTAGCAAGATCTTCAAACTACAGTTGAAGTCAGCATTCAAGCTGAAACCCCCAATCATTTTTTAAATCAAAATTCCAAATGTCACTAGTAAATATTAACTAATTTGCCATCTTTCAAATTAGTTGTCTCACTCATGCAACACTTAGTCATAAAGATGTCCCAAAAATTTTACGCAGAACTAACCCAAAAATTAATAGCATTCTGAATTACTGCTGGTAGTAAATGCTCCAAAAATTCAAATACTAACATTCTGTTGAGCTCTTCACTTAAAATGACCATAGTGAAATAAAAGAAAAGAAATCTGACTTACTACTTCATTTTCAAAGCTCGTCCAGCCGGTGTATATTCCCGCTTTGGCTCTGGCTCTGGCTCCCGTTCCTCTTCACCTACACTCTGCTTTACAAAGAATAACAAAAACAAATGAATTTACATGGTAATGACAGCAACCTTGAAGATTACATTTGAGAGATTTGCATTGTCAATTGAAAGATGCCGTGCTGTAAATGAATTTCTTCTCTAATGGGTTGGTGTTGTATCGCTAAGTAGAAATTTATTATAGTCTAAACAGGAGTTTTTAACTTGTGAGAGGATATTTTCATGAATAATGTAATGATGGGACATGAAGGTATTAGAAAGAAGAAGTCTATGCAAAAAACCGATAAAAAATAAGGGCAAGCAAGAATAAATACATATTTGGCACACAACAAGCGTTGTGTGAACCAAACCAAAGAAAGATAATAATAATCACTTAACTAGAGGAAATCGACACCACAAACTTCAGAGGATTGCTTTCAAATAAGAATCCAGCCACTATCATAATTTTTTGTAGTTTGAGATAACTGTTTCCCTTAATTTTTTCATTTATGTTTATTCTAGAATGCATGAAACAAAATCAATAACAATGCATATTTTCATCACCATAAATTATAAAAAGAAATATGTATGTGCATGCATCGCAGCTGCATGTGTCTGTGTTTGTGAGAGAGAGAACAGAGGGCGGGGAGCATAGATTTGATGAATAAAAAATACACTTGCAAAGAATGAACTTTTTAAGTCAAAAACAGTTCAGTTTGTTTTCAAGAACAAATCCCAAATTTTGGAAGGGGCTATAACATGGACATCAACGAACACAGTATAGAAAAAGGAATTAAGATCACATATAGCTTTGGCCTTGTAACTGAAATCATCAAAGATGGGACTTTCTAGCCAGTCTTCATTATCAATGTAATTCACCTCATACAAAATATTTATTAGCCTTAGGAAAGTGATTTGTTCATGTGAGTTCGTAAATAAAGTGTACCTCACTCAATGTTTCGCTTGGGTGTGGAGCATAAGCTTCCCTGTAAGAAACAGCTTTCCTCATGCGCTTCCCTCGACCAAGAGCTGCTTCCTCCTCACTTTGATATTTCTCCCATCTAAAAACCCAGTAAACCGTATTTAAGAGTAAATCATTCCATATTTAAGTCTGACCAGATCAGAAAGTTTGCATAATTAGAGCATGTTTGGTAGATTCAATGAGGTAGTAATGGAATGGAAATACAAACGTTGTAGAGTAATAAATCAAAAATTTATTCCATAAACTTCATTATAATATAACAAACACAAACTCAAAACATGTTTGGATTGAATCATTAAGTTGCTCAGGGAAGAGAAAAAGAAGAGCTTTAAGGGGTTTTAATTCCCTTAAAAGGAATAAATTCCATTTCAGTGTGAAAAGGAAATGGATACTATCTAGCTCATTTATAATTGGTCAAACTGACCAAGGAATTCACAGAATTTCAGTCATTGCACAAGTAAATACTATCTAGAATAAGATGGCCTTAAGTGAGTAAGGATTCGATCAATATGCTTCAACAGTCTTTCCTGCAATCGTAGAATCTCCAGTAAAGTTTAGCTTCATATTCCCCAGGTATTCCATTAAAGTTCTTATATGAAGAAAATTATATAAATTATCTTATTATCCTTGAATTTCTAGGTTTTCTCTTTAAGGTAAACTGTGAAATTGATAATTCATTGCACCCATTAAAATGAAGTTTTTTCTGTGATTCATCATAAAATGAGATGCAGGACATCATGGAGAAATATCCTTGGGAGAGGGACCAAAACTAGAATCAAGTTTCCATGATTTCAATTTTGGGGATGTTCGAGTTTGCAAATTTTGAAGTGTGAGCTGGGGACTTGAGCTTCAGGACGAATTCAAAAGGTGGACATTTAAGTTGCAGATTGCTGAATTTGGGATAGGAATTTAAGTTCGAGTACTCTCTAAGTTTGGAATTTGGTCAATGAAGAAAGATATACAAGTAAAGAAGAAATAAGAGAAAAAGAGAAATCTGAAGCACCACTACAGCAACATTTCAAAGCTGCAAATTCACAAATATTATTTCATTCCTTACAGGGAAAATATTATAAGATATAATTATAACAATATAAACCAGTATCCTATTCCTAGAAATATATCAAAAGAAAATTTTGAGCTTTAATTAAATACAGCCAAAACGATTAAATAATTTTAAGACTTATAAGCTCCTACAGTTTTATGAATAGAATCAGCTGCGCAATAGCAGCACCTTTGAACACTGCCTATTAAAATCACTTGATTCTTTGGCTTTCAAAATTAAAGTAAGAAGCATAAAAACCATGCTAATATACACAAGTAACCTAATTAAGCCTTAATAATTTTTTATAAAAACAAAACAAACTTATTTTTCAATCAAAAAGTTTCCTTCCAAGTCCCCAAAGTTTCGATCTTGGACTTTTATGATAAATTGTGCCAAAAAAAATGACAAACATAGCTGATTCTGATCACTGAGTTAAAAAGATAAACTTTGGATTTTCTAATTTACGCATTGCATAATCCACAAAAATGAACAATTGAAAGTTTGTGGAAATACTTTATCCAAGCCAGTGCATATTAATATAACTGTTACTGTTGACTTGCAGAAAAGCCTTGATTCATCAATGGTTGTTAGTTGACGTTTTTCACCATGTTAAATGGAAAACCATTATTAGTTTAATGGCGATCTATAACGAAATTCTTATAGACATTCCCAGTCAACCATAATTTAACACACTTAATTTCATATTTCCTTAAATTCCATTTTAGTTCTGGAACTTGTTATAGTAAGACCTATTTTCTCTCCCCTCGTAAAGGTTGTCTATCGTCATAACAGGAATTCATCCCACACTAAGTCTCAATGCATGAGACTTCCCATGTTGCAAGCTTTTAGGAGATGTTAAATATATGCAGCCTCCCTTCCCATTGCATTGGAGCTAGCTTACATGCTTTGAACCAGTGACCACAAGTCAAAATGGAGTGAACTTTTAATTGTACCACGACTTTTGCATACATTCCGTAATTTTTCTAATTAACTAATTGTAGAAAAGAAAAGTACAAGATAGTAAAATTGGAGGAAACTAATTTACATGAAAAGAATTGATATATTATATCATTTTGGATTTCTAAATCAAAACAAGATCTTGAGAGAACTCCATTGCCATGGTTTATCATATCTAAGTCAAAGCTTAAAGGTGAACAACTTCACATTAGCATGCTTCTCCAAACTTCAGACAGGCACAGTAATGTCATAGTCTAGTGATAAATGGCAAATGCATGAGCCACATAATTCAATAAAATAAAATCACCAACCATTAGAATAGATATTTGATATTCTAAAATAGAATGCTTGCATTCTATCCTTGTTTGCATTGTTCTCACATTTAGGGCTACTGCAACTAATTTCTACCCCCATATCCTTGATTGTTAGGATAAAAAATGCAGTAGTAAAACCTACATGGTCACCACATCACAGCAAAATGTATCAATTTCATCATCTTGACTATTATAATGTCATTGCATCACCTCTTGCATTTCTCAAGGCCTTTGGTTTTGAAACATATTTACATCAACTGTCTCATTGGACAAAATCTTGAAGATATTGTTCTATCAATATCGAAAAACAAAAAAACATTCACTTCAGTGGCAGCAATTTGAGAGTATGCAAGCTGCCTTACACTTCTTTGAACTTTTGTCTCACAAATTATTTTCCTCTTGCATATAGGTTGGTGCAGGCCAAAACAATTTTTTCTTTCACACATGGCAACATAACATTAAAAATTTAATTTATTCTTTACATTATATGACTTGAGCAAATATCAATACAGAAAGGTTTGAAAAACTGTGACCAAAAGTAAAAGCTCCTCACCTTGAGCGCAGAAACCTGTCCCATTCATTTTCTTCAGTAACAGTGCTAGCATTATCCTCTTTCCTGTCAGGATTTTGTCCGCAGACATCATCAGCCATGACAATAGGTGATTCAGCTCCCCCTTGCTCTTCTGTTGTTTCATCATTCCATTCCGTTGACTGCTTAGGAGAAAATTGGGTTAAAAATTAATCAAAACCAACAATAAATAGGATTTAATTTCTTCATTCTCCTAGTAAAATGCTTCACTAGAAACAGAACAGGCTGGCAAAAATAAATAAAAAAACAGTAAAGAAAATACCATATAACTGAAAAGTGAGAACAAAATCCACTAATTACAAGTGTGTTCAGAATCATTTTCTGATTCTCGTTTTTTAAAAAAAGAAAAAAAAACGAAAACGAAACCTGTTTGGTAGATGCATTGTTGTTTTTCTTTTTATCACTTTTCACGTAAACATTTACGAAACTAAAAACAATAATTAAGAAGTGAGAGATCCTGGTTTTACAGTTTTCACTTTTAACTCTCTCCTTTTCTTCATCTTCTTTATATTTAGTTCTCATTTTATTTTCTCCTCATCGTTGCCCTCTTACTTTTGTCATGAAATTATCCTCATCTTCTTTCTTCCCACTCTCTTTCCTTTCATTTGCTAGATCTCTTCCATTGTTGCTTTGTTTTAATTGGCACTAACAACCACTGTTGTTCTCACCATTACTAGATCTCACAAAACTTTAAACCTCTTCCAATTTTAACTTTAAATTTCTGAAATTTTAATAAGTTTGCTTTGGTTTATGGATTCATGCAAATGGGATTTCTATGGAAGAAATTTATGGGTATTGAAGGTTTTACAAGGATTAAAGCATACATGATGGTAAAATCCCACCTAAGTTGAAGGGGAAGTTTATAAGGGCTGCAATTCATTCAGTAATATATAGTGAAAACAAACATAGGTTCAGCCACACAAGATGCCATATAGGACTAATTTAGATTCTGTATTTGATTAAATTATATGAATTGTATTCTCTTAATATTGAGTTGTATGATTATATATCTATGTACATTATTTCTATCCATCTAATCTAAAATTAATATTGAAATAAAAATAATAAAATTTGTATTATTTTTTATGAACTACCATTGAGCTTTTGAAAGTCATGTACTTAAACTTTCAAGAGGTCTAACACAGAATTTTAGTTAATACAGAATGTCATAATTGGAAAAATAGAATTTTAGTTAGCACAGAATGATATAATTGGAAAAAAGAAAGTAACAATAATGATAACAAAAATGGGATAATTATCTACTATAATATCCCTCTATATATAATATACAAACTATTGTCTCCTCTTACTTTTGCCGTCCAAGCATAAGCTCAGATATGTTGGAGGAAACGTAATACCATAATTCTGAGGCTCCATTTAAGAAGAGCTTCAGTGTTACCAGAACCTGGTTGTAATCTACATAATTCATTGCTATGGTAATTTTTTTTTTTCAGTTATCCAAAATGAAATTTCCTGAATATTGGAAGACTGTGTTTCTACAGATATTATACTTGGAAGAACATGAACCTGGACTCAAGATTATAATCTTGGTGGAACAAAAGGGAAGGTAAACCCCAATTAAAAATAGGGTCTCAACAAATAAATCAAATTTAGAGACTATTATTCACACCCTGTTGGTAAGTCATTCAAACTTTGCTTTTAATCCCGACAATTGAATTTCTCAATTATAGTTTGAATGACATGTAAGCATGCTGATGGAAATAGGTATATTTTGACTTTGATAATTGGATGTTCTGCATAAACAACAGAAAAAAACAAAGAAAAAGAAAAGTTGAAATATCAATGTCAGTTTCACAGGTTCTACATGTTTATGCTATAAAATTTTGATATGAAGCTTATATTGTTAAAATGTATTAGAATAGGTTTATTGGCTATCACCATGTTGTATCCTTGAGCAGCTTGCAGTAATAATATTTTAAACACTGCTTAAACATTTTTAACAATATAATAATACTGAAAGTTACAATAGTTTTTTTTTTTTTAATTCTTTGTTATCCGTAAATTTTTTATTTTTTTCTTATAGATCATTTTTGTAGTTGTTCTCTAGAGTTGCAACAATCTTTTTGGTTATCATAAATCATATATTGTTAGGACTCAAAACAATATAATTATTTTATATTTACCAATAGCCATCTATTATTCTGTTATCATAAATCATATATTGTTTAAATTTATAATATATAAATATTTTATATTAACCTATAGCTATCTATAATTGATATAGACAATGTACATGAATTCATAGATACGGTCTCATTTTCAATCTTATCACCATGTATGTTTCTTTACCCATGCAAAGTGCAGGCATCACAATTATTTTATGGCACTGAATGTTGAACACTGAAGAAACATGTCAACAAATTAGCATGGCAGATATAAGGATGCTAAGATAGATGTAAATTGTAATATTCTAACAGATATACATGAGCTTTGAAGCACTAACATGCCTCCAATGAGGGGAATGTAATGTCAGACATTTGCCCAACATTTAAAACATATAAAAAACAAACAAAAACTTTGAAGCATGTCAGAAATTCTCTTAATTATTAGTTATCTAGTATTTTCCTTTTCATTTTATTATGAATTTGCCAGTAATGTTCGTTAATGAATGTTTTTAAATTTGAAAGTGATGTCAAATATTTTCTTACACATTATAATGTGAATGTTTATTCATCTTGCTATAGATAGAAATTTTTATAATTTTATGAATGAAATTTTCTTTCACTTTATTTTCTTTTTTATAATTGATGAACTTTTCTTGGATACTTGTCCTATGTATAATAGTCAAATTATTAGTAGCCTTGATAAAATAAAATATTACTTATGAACATATTAGGTATATTACATGTTAAGTTAATTAAATATGTAATTTTTTATTTTTTAAGATATATGTTTAAGCCTTGATTTTTCAAGAATAGTTATCATGTATTCATGCCGTGCCAAGTTCCTGTCCATGTATCATGGTAAAGGAGTTGTCATCATTACTTGCCTTGACATTATTCCACACGACTTTAATTTAATTTTTCTCAAACTAGACTCACCTGAATTTTTTTTTTATTTTATTTTTTTTTTGTTGAAGAAAAGCAATGATTGAGGCTTCATTTTTTAAGACATTTCAAAAATAAAATTAGGAAGAATTTTCCAATGGTCATGCTTCTTTTGGATTATGTGATGCAATTCCATCCCTAATGTTATATAAATCTATGGGACCTTGAATATGATGTTAAAAAATTATAGGTGTGAAGTCAGATCTTGTTATTTCCTTCAAAATTTGAAAGCAGATTTTTATATGATTCAGGTTCGAAAAGTTCTCTACCAAACCATGGACACCTTCCATTAAAGCTTAACCACTTCCTCATCAAAGAGCCATAAAGAATGCTAAATTACCCCCTCAAAGTAGTGTTCGTGACACTGTAGACATGCCAAAGTTGCACTATATACAGCACAAATTATGTTCATGTTTAATTTTGCCTAATCATAGTTGTCATAGTTGAGTCGCATGGTGCACCAGATCATAAAGCCAATGCCTCTCTACCAGGCTGAGGCAAGGACTACTCTTGTTCCAACAATCATGTGACTCAAATTCTGTCCTCCCAACTTATTCCAGGTCCTCTCGCTCTCACTCTCTCTCCCTCTCTTCATTAGCTCCCAAATTTTTTTTTTCTTACAACAGTACGAAATATACATTCCACTGTCCTACAATGGATCTCAAAGTACAAAATTGATTCTCCTGTAAAAAAAGAACATAAGTAGTCCATGTTGAGCAAATTAGAGGCAGAGCAACTCTATTATTTTGTTATGTATTTGATCTATGAACACGCACAAGTTTTGTTTTCCATCCTAGCAAAGTAATATTTTACAATCAGAAATGAGACATCATTTAGGCATTGGCTGTTGTAATGCTAAGATTTCAATATTTACAAATATTTTGTCTTCTTTTATTACCTCTTTATTTGGATTTTAGTTATTTGTTATTGTCATGATAATATTATAAATTTACTACGAAATATTTAGTCTTTTTTTTTAATTCTCTAGACAATTTTTTTTTCTTTTGCATCAACTTCTATCTATATGTAATACCACCCATTGTACCTTGCACCCAGGCTTTAGAACCCTCTTTGTGACTAACTACACCATGAGCCCTTTAATAACTATGCCTAATCATAATCATACCCCCATTGTATCCATAACTTACTATCTTTTCTAGCTTCCATATCAACATAAAAATGAGCCATAAATCTAAGATGCAAGCTGTCTTACATCATTGCTTTGCAGGCTTTACTCAGGTTGTATTCGATGTGACAGCAAAATATAGTCAGTTTCCTAAGGGGCAACTCATGAATAGATAATAGTATAGAAATGCATCATATTTATTTGCATGAGTAATAGGATAATGCATTACCTTTACAGAGCCAAGCATGTCATTCTCAAAATCGACTTCAGAAACATCAGCTGTCCCAGACTGAAGGTTTGAACGGTCAAGCAATTTTGCAATTGCATTTTCATCCCAGACAATCTTGTTGCCACCATCTGTACATTTATCCTTGTAAACATCTCCTAGGCCACCACCTCTTTTCCACTGGTTTTGTTCTATATCCGTTACTGTGTCATCTTTGTTGTTATTAAATTCACCAGCATCTTTCCCATTGACACTAGAAGAATCATTAAAAAGTTCCTCTGTTCCCCACCGTAGAATATCTTCCACTTCCTTCTGAGATCCAGACTTATTGATAAAAAGCTGGTCAAGCACCAGTTTCCTTTTAGCAAGCTGCAAGATGCGCTCTTCAACACTGGCACGAACAACAAGTCTGTACACCAAAAGTCTATTTGATTGTCCAATTCGATGTGCACGGTTCATGGCTTGGATATCAGCATGTGGGTTGAAATCAGAATCATAAATAATGACAGTGTCAGCTGTTGCCAAATTGATACCAAGGCCACAAGAGCGTGTTGATAACAAGAAGACAAATCGACTTTTATCTTGGTTGAAACGAGCAATTGCTGTTTGCCTATCACAAACAGATACAGATCCATCCACTCTCTCATAAGTTTTAGGCCCAAACTCTACATTCAAATAATCCTCAAGTATATCCAGAAGTTTGGTCATCTGTGAGAAAATAAGAACTCTATGACCTTCCTTATATAATGCTTTAAGCATGGAATGCAGCAAAGCCATCTTGGCCGAAGCTTTTATTCGCATTTCATGAAGGAATTCTACTGACCCAGAATCGGGCTCAGTACCAGGTATGAGATAGGGATGATTGCAAATCTTCCTCAACTGCATTACAATGTTTAGCATTGACTGCTGAGCAACCCCTTTTCCAATATTCCGTAATACTTGGTAGTTTTTTGTCAGCATTGCACGATAATATTCAGCTTGGATAGAAGTCAACTCAACAGGAACCATTCGTTCTGTCTTGGGAGGTATATTTTGCATGGCATCCTTTTTAAGCCGTCGAAGCATATGTGGAGCAACAAGTTTTTTCAATTCCTCCACTTTTTCCGCAGTTGCAAGATCATTAAATTTCTCCTCAAATAAAGATAGAGAGGGGAATGAAGCTGGCTGCAAGAAATTAAGCAAATTATACATCTCACCAATGTTATTTTGAAGTGGGGTACCAGTCAAGAGCACACGGTGTTGGAAAGAGAATGTATTGAGCAAGCTAAACAGCTTACTTCCTGAATTCTTTAGACGGTGGCCCTCATCGACCACAAGAACTTCCCAGGGAACTCCACGCAAATATGAGGAGTCAGCAAGAACCATTTCATAAGTAGTTAAAAGGACATTAAATTTATAAGAACCAGTTTTCTTATTAGTTTCATTTGGATAACTAGCATGCCACTCATATTGGCGAATTATGGCCCTTGCTTTTGCACACCCATGATATTCCACAACATTTAAGCTAGGGGCCCACAATGCAAACTCAGCAAGCCAGTTAGGCATTGTGGAAAGTGGAACTAAGACCAAACAAGGTAAAGAAGCTTTGAACTCAAAATATAGCGATGAAATAAAAGCACAAGCAGATACTGTTTTCCCAAGCCCCATCTCATCAGCCAGGATCACATTTTTTGACTTGTGCCAGCATTTACGCAGCCAATTCAGTGCTTCAAGTTGATGGGCAAACAAGGTACCTCCTTTTAGTTCTTTAGGTTGCTCCATGAGAACAGGGATCTCATTTAGCTGACCATCGCTTCTCCCCTCTATCAGATCATTCCTTGCAGAATCTTTTTCAAACGTCTGTTGTTCTAACTGAATAAACAGATCAATCAGATGCGATGATTTTAACATAACAGGTTCATCCAGTCTTTCCCAAGTGCATTCATCATAAGGAAGACCAGTCCATTTTACAAAAGCTTCCTGTTTACCATCTCCAGAAGCACGGAGAGAAATTACCCGTTGAGGCTGCTTCCACTTTTCCTCGCATATATTTAACACAGCTGTTCCATACTTTGCCTTGTAATTTTCTAGTTTTCTCTTTGCAAGAGCTTTCAGCTGAGATTCAGAAATCCAACTATTGTGTACATGAGACTTCCCTACCCACTTAACTAAGAATTCATATGATGTTGCATCCCCATTAGCAAATGCATCCTCTATCATAGCAGGCTCCTGAACTTTATTTTCACTTTCATTTTTCATTTTCATTTCCACTTTGGTTTCAGGAGATAAACCAGATTCAGAATCTTTGGAAGTAGCAGTCACATCTTGACTTTTCAAACAGACATCGATATTCTCCTCTGTTACCACCTTTTCAGGTTGTTTTACATCTTCTGTAGTTCCTGCAGAAAATTCTTGAACTTTATCATCGATGCCTTTAGAACCTGAGTCCTTGTCACTTCCTCCTCTACAATCTCTACTAGCAGATCTTTTATATACGTGTATTTTGTCCATTTTGATGTCATTCTTCATGCTTTCTCCCCTGTCAAAACTTTGGTTGGTGCCAGGGCAGCCCTCTGCAGGATTTTCAGCAACTTCTACATCTGAATCAATATCACAATTAGAATTTTCCTCTCTATTTTGGGTTTCTGGATTAAGTTCATCAGGAGGCAGGCCATTTGTGGCAATCAAAGATATGTTACACGAAGAACCTGAATTATCACCTTGAATTTGACATCCTAATACCCTATCAACCTGTCATGTGAAGATCAATGGCAAAGTAAAAAAGTTGTTAAAATAGTTGCAAATAATTCAAAATGAAAGCATTTTTCTATATCTAAGAGATGAAGAGAAGAAATTCTATGAACTTTCTCAATGTGTACCTGTTGAAGTTCAGAGATAATGACATCTTCACATATTCGTGTTTCATCCATATGACCCCCAGCTTTACCTGACTCCTCTGGTGGGTGCACAAGTTCCTCAAGAAGCTTCTGATTAAAATAAATAAATCAAACTATAAAAATCATAAAAGCAAAGATTTCATTCCCAACTAAAGCCATAGAGATGACATCATTAGCAGTCTATGACAATAAGAACTATACTAGCCTGAAGTACATGATAATGATCATAAAGTACGAAAAAGTAAAGCCAATAGGAACACCATTGACAACAAACTATAGTTCCAACTTACACATCACATACACCCAGATTAAGAGTGGAACTAGGTCAAGAGAAATTCCGTGCAGTTATATAGGTAATCAAATGACAAATGGGGAATAAAATATGGGTAGCAATGACTAAAGTATCAAAAAAAATGGAATGATAATACAAAAAGTGCTCAAAATGTCGAGGCATTAAACACACAGTATCGCTAGCTAGGCGTTTCATGTTTTGAGAGAAATCCAAGGAATACACTTGGAAGGGGAAATGAATACAGAACCTATAAATAAATCAAAGAAAAAAGATACCTCATTCTTTTCTTGTGCATCCACACTCTTGGTTCCAACATCACTCTTTGATGAAGATGCAGAAACCCCGTGATTAACAGTTTTCCATTTCTGATGCAATTTACTACTTTCAGGAGTTGTATTATTGGCTTTTGATCCCCGTTTCTTAGAAGTACGTCTTCCCTTGTCAGTCCTCAGCTTCTTCACACAGTCCCCATTACTGCTTTCATGTTTTCTTTTTCTGTCTTTCTCAGTGGAGGCGCCAATCGCAAGAACAATTTTGTTTATTGGAGATCCATTATTACTAGACAAGTCATGCTTCCCATCAGATGCTTCATCATTTGGCCCTAATTTTGGAAGCTTACAATGAGATATAGTTTCCTCAGAAAGAGAGATTAACTTTTTGTCTGCAGGTGACTCAGGTGGAGACACATCAGGTTCTCTTGCATTATCCAAATTCACACACGATGAGTTACCCTCTCTAGAACCACCAGGGGATGGATCCCTTGGCTTGGTAGTACTAGATACATCCAAGGAAGTCTCTGGTTCCTTTTCACAGGATCTAATTCCGAAAGTCAACACAGATTTCCCTTTGCTGGATGACCTTTGTTTGGGATGGATGGAGCTTCCAAAAAGCTGGGATACCTTGTTAGAATCAGAGGACCTCACTCCAGTCTTAGAATTTGTCGTAATAATTTTTGTTCTTGCCCGCTTTGAAATGGAATCCAGTTGAGTAATGGACTTAAGTGGATCACTTTTTTGGCAGCACTTTGGGCATTGCCACTTTCCCATTGGAATGCGCTTCAAATTAGGAATAAAAAGAAATAAGGACAGCAGGATAACGCTCAAAGCATTAATAATCTTGTGAACAAGTCAACAGCAATACAATAGTCTAAGAAAACATACCTTAAGTGGTGGATCAAGGCACTGAAGGTGGTAGACTCGGGGACAGCTATCACAACACAACAAGTTGCCACCGACATCACAGATCACACATTCATAGTAATACTGAAAAGGGGTAAGATTAAAAGTCAAGATTGAAGTGGACATACAGAATAAAAACAGCTTTAAGAAGAAATAAAATCTAAGATATGAGAAAACCCTAACGCTCAACTCTCGCTCAATTAAGAATAATATCACTAATTTGCTAAACTAACAAGGATTAACCTCTCTACTAAGGTGTAAACATTAGCAACAATACAAATGGATATACAGTGAAATGTACTACATGGGAAATAGGCAAGCAGATAAATGACCCCATCATAGAAACAAAGCAAAAAACTTAATGCATGTATCCTTATTATTATAGCCCTGAAAAGAGGATTCTTTGATCTAAAATTGAGCAAAACACTAATAAAAGTTATAGTCTGTACTTATTTTAAAGTTTTTGAGATGAGGAAGTTTCAACATTATCTTATGCCGTTTAAACTCAATTTTGTTGATACAAATATGCACATACATTTTTGTTTTCCATATTGAGGAGGTGATATCAACATAGTATGATAGAAGCATCTACTTTTCTATGGCGTGAACACTAATAATCAATCAAGTGGGCTATCTCATAACAATTTCACAGATTATACAAGTCTTCATTGAACATATAAAAAAAAAAAAATTCTCAACTAATCACTTAAACTAGGAGAAGTTCAGCAAGCAGGATATTAAAGAGAAAAATGATCACTCACTCCATCATTTCCTTTCTTCTTGGATGAAGATAGATCAGAAGTTAATTCACTCTTTGGCCTGCGTTTAGCAGCAGAACTATTACTGGGAGATTCCAAGGCTGCTAACTTCTCTTCTTTACCATTGGCAATAACTCGACCATATAAAAGCTTTTTTCGTTTGCGCTTCAAAACCCAGTTTCTGTTTATCATTTTACTAGTCGGTGAACCGCTATCCTTCATCTCTCAATCCCCTGCATTACACTCCCAACTAAAATAGACAACCATTTTGAACCCACATAGGAATCGTCCGCAACCGGCACGGACGATTCAAGTCGCGCAGCCCTCAAGAGAGGGTGCACTGATAGATTTTCTTTATACTTTGCATATAGAAATTTCTATCAAATCAGATATGAAAAAGGAGAGAAATTTGACAGAAAAGAAAAAAAAGATTGAAGAGGAATTCAGAGAATTGAAAATAAATAATCGATGCCTTCTCTAAAAAAATTCCTTTCCCTCTTAAAGCTTCAAATTTTCACTCTTTTCATTCTTAATCTTCACAAATTTCTTGCTTTTTCCTTCCAAGACTTCAAACTTCCATGGATTCCTGTTACTAAGTTTACAAGAAAGGTTTTTTTTTTCATTTTAATTTCATCAAAAATTAATGGAATCGAAAAAGGATTGGGATTTTGGGGTTGGCAAATTGGGAGAATTGATCGATGAATTGAGAAAAAAAGCTAGCTAGGGTGTAGAGAAGAAGAGAAAGGCTCGATCGATGTTGGTGCTTGGGGCTCGAGCCTTCACAAAGCGAACTGAAAATGTCAGGGACATTTCTTTGGGTTTTATCAAATTATTATTATTTATTAATTAATTTCATTTTTAAATTAAATAATAATTAATATATTTGAATAATTGAAATTAAAACGCCATTTCAAACTAATGAATTTGAGATGCAACTTAAATTATATATAAAATTTTATATTTTTATATAAATTATATAATTAAATTATTTTTATTTTTTAAAATATCTTCAATATAAAAATATAATTAAAAATAAAATAAGTAAAATAATATTATTTTATATTTATAATTTTTATATTTAATTTATAAAAACAATAAAATAAGGAGAGAAAAATATTAGATAAAGAGTAGTAAGAGAATAAAAAATAGTAAGAAAAGAGAAAAGAAAAGAGAAAAAAGGAAAAAATATATTTTTATTTTTAATATTGTAATATATATTAACTATTAATGTGTAAATATAATATGTATTAATTCCTTAAAAACTATAATATGTATTAGAGGTAATAAACGGGTCGAATCGAACATATTCGGATTCGGATTATTCGGATTTGAGTTTGGATTATTTGGGGTGTTATTATTTTTGGGCGGCTTATGGACGAATCTTTTCAAGTTGCAGATTGATCAGATTTTATGTCGAATTGACCTAAAATAAAAATTTTGGGTTAAAATTAAATTGATTTGTGGGTTTTGAATCGAGTCGGATTGAATTAAATTGAGTCACCTAAAAATTAATTTTTAAAAAAATATTTTAAATATAAAATTTCCAAATATAATTTCAAATAAATTAAAAAATAAAAGTAAAAATAATCATGTATATTTAATTATAACCTACAATTTTATTAACATGTTATGTTATATTTATTAATGTATATACATAAATAATTTTAAAACTAATATATCAATACTTTTTACGTATATAATTAGTTATCAACTCATATTTTATATAATTTTATTTATTATATATTTTATTAAAATATCTTAACTTATGTCAATTATTATTATTAATTATTTATTAAATTTAAATATATTTTTTGATAGAAGTTTATTATATAAATAGACAACTAAAAAAATAATATATATACATTGTATGTAACTATATATATTTAAATGTGATATAAAAAAAATACAATTTCACAAAAAATTCATGAAGTAACTTCACATATACCAAGTGAGTTTTTTAAGTTTATGACAAATTTTTAAGTAATTTTCTTAATTAATGCATGACAAAAAAAAATTGAATAACTCTAAAACTCAATTTTTATTAGATTATATAAATTTGTCTGCATTTTTAGTTACTCAAATTTTAATATGAAAAAGATTAATGATAAAATAATTCATGTTATTTTTATTATTCTACTTCTTCCTCCTTCTTCTTTTTCTCCTCCTTCTCATCCAAATTATTTGATCTATTCAATTTAAAAATATTTAATTTGGAGAAATAGACTTTTGTTTTCGTCTCTAAATTCTTTTCATTATCATCAACATCATCTATATAAAAGAAACAGAATAACCAATAGAATATTAAAAAAAAAACTATATAATTGAATATTACAATAATAAAGCATATAAATAAATTAAGACTAACTACTTTCATATCCAAATAACTAATTGTGGATAGTAATCAATATTTGTGTATTTTTTGGTTTAGGAGACACTCCCTACTTGGTCAGTATTCTATCACCCATATTAAAAGCTTACTCTGAAGTAATTATAGTGATTGGAATGCTTAATATATCACTTGCCAAAATAAAAAGAACTAAAAATTTACACTGATTTACTTTCCACCAAAATAGCACATTTAATGATTGTTTTTCTATTTATCAAGTGCATTTTCTTCTAAATATAAATCCGATTCTAACTTTATATCATGACTGATTATTTTCAAATGAATCAAATTCCTATATCATGATAAATTTATTTTATTATATATATATATATATATATATATATATATATATGGCATGAATTGTGATTATTTTTCTAATTATAAGCTTTTCTTATTAGAATCCTTATCAATTTTATTTTCTGATTTGTAGGGATGCTAAGGTTAGTTTCTCTCTTGTATATAAACCATATTTTTCCCTTTGTAAACATACAGTACAAAAATATAACACAAAATAATATTCCTTCAGGTTTCATGTGTTAACAATATATCAGAGTGACTCAATCCACGAACCTGAATTTGTCCTGGCTTATTCGATAGACTGGGCACTTCCACCGCCAACTAATGAGGGTTCATCAGCAATGGCTATTCTTGAAGACCTAACAGCAGCTATGAAACAGTTGTTAACACATCAACATATCCTCTCTCATTCTGAAATGACATCTACATAGATCACTGTCAAACTTAATGGCAAAAATTATGGACCTAGGTCCTAAGTTGTCGAGATGTACATCTCCGGGAAAGACAAATTGGGAAATCTTAGGGAAAGACATGTTAGAAAATCTCAATGGGGAGCTTCCCCAACCTCTACCTACTGATATTGAGAGGTGTAACACAATTATTCAGGAAGATCATGTTTATCTTTTTCTTAATGGCCTAGATGATCATCTTAATAATATTTAGGCCGACATTCTTCAATTATATCTACTCCCTATGTTGGAGTAAACCTATGCCCGAGTTCGCCTCAAGGATATGCGCCAAACTGTTATGCTTACCAACCTTGAGGCAATAAATGTTGTTGCCATGGTGTCACGAGGTGGTCAGTCTCGACCTCTAATTTCTACTGTTAGTCCCAATCAGGTGGGCCTATAGATGTTGCCACCGAATGCCACCACAGGAGGTGGCAGAACCAACTCTGAACCTCGACAAAAAAGACAATCTATAAGTGGGTGCTCTTATTGTCGCAATTCTAATCGAAACTTGCTTCAAAGTGCATAGGTATCCCTAGTGGTGGGAATAGTTTCAGGCAAAGAAAAAAGCTATGACTCTTATAGGAAAGAGGCAAGTATCATTGGCTACAAGTGATCCCTCCTTGTCATTGGTGCCATAGGTAAACTCTACCATATATGTTTGAATGTGTTTTTATCGGTACCATAAAGGACAAGGCTAATGATTGGATAGTTGTTTCAATGGCCACTGATCATATGACCCCAAATGAAACTGATATTGTTCATCATACCTCTCTAAGACGGAAGTATATTTATAATGCTAATGTTCATGGTTATCCAATGAAATGAGCCAACAGTGTTACACTCACACTATTTATTTCCTTGTCTTATACGTTATTTGTTCCCTCCCTGTCAAATAGATTGCTTTCTATAGGACAACTTACAAAGGAATCGAATTGTATTGTACTAATGCATTTGTATTTCTGTTTATTTCAGGATATCCTAACGAAGGAGATTATTGGTCGTGATACTAAGAGGGGAGGGTTATACTATATCGAGGACTTCAACATTGGTCGAGTGCATCATGTTCAAAGCAAATTGACAAGTCATGAAAGAGAAATTTGGTTGTGGCATCTTTATTTAGATCACCCATCTTTTGGGTATTTGAGACACCTATTTTCAGTTTGTTTAGTAGATTGTTAGATTTTGTGTTGCAATGTGATATTTACATTTCAGCAAAAAGTTACAGAGTTTCTTTTCCTTTGTCATTGAATAAAAGCGTGGAACCTTTTTCCTTAATTCATTCGGTGTTTGGGTTACTTCACCTATTACAATTGTTTATGGTGCTCATTGGTTTGTTAACTTTGTCGATGATTGTACTATGATGACTTGGCTCTATTTAGTGAAATATAAAGATAAGGTTGATCAAATATTTCATACTTTTCATACCATGGTATAGACCTAATTTCGTTTTACTCCTCATATTCTTCGATTTGATAATGGGGGAGAGTATATCAACCAACATCTTTTAGAGTTTTTTTATGACATATGGACTTATTTATGATACTTCTTATACTCAAAAACCACAGTAGAATTTTGTGGTGGAGATGAAGAATCATCAAATCCTTAAAATCGCTAGGGCACTTTTATTTGGTGGTAATGTTCCTATACGGTTCTGGAATGTTGATGTTGTTACTATAGTTTATCTAATGAATCATATGTCATCCCAGGTTCTTGATTTTAAGACACCTTTGCAAGCTCTCTCACAGTATGTCACTCTACCTTCAATCATGAATTTACTTCCAAAGATTTTTTGTTGTATCACCTATGTACATAAGTATAAGAACCAACGGATGAAATTGGATCCATGTGCTACTCGGTGTGTGTTTATTGTCTATGGTACTCATTAAAAAGGGTACCGGTGTTATGATCCTGTTACAAAAAAGACCCATGTTATTATGGATGTTAAATTTATAAAGTCTGAGTTGTACTTTCCTGGCCCCAATGGTTCCTTTTAGGGGGAGACATGAGTTGAAAAGGAAAATTGGTGGGAAACAACACTTTGGCAAATTTTAGGGCTGGGTGTGAGCTTCAGCATGTTACAAATGTGAGACCAGATATTGCACATCAGCAACCTATAGAGGTCGACATGTCTGGGCAAGAAATCACACCACAGCAAAATCTGAATTAGTTGGAGGTTGATGTTTCAGTTGCACCTCGAGTCAATATATCAGGAGGGAAGAAGAACAACAACCCCTTTAATGCTTATCCTCTCCAGTACCTGCTAGTTCTCCTGAGAATATTCCTGAGGTAAGCTCACTTATCCCTATTGATTTAGTTAAGGATGCTAATGAGGCTGGTGTTTATAAATTGCCAGACAGATATAACGGTGGGCAAGCCCCCTAACCAATATTCACCAAATATGGAGGAACAAAATATTCCATCTATAATTATGTTTCTACAAAAAAAAAAAAAAAAAAAAAAATTCAAGCACACTAAAGGCTTTTGTGTCAAATGTTTCTGCAAATTGAATTCCTGGAGGAGTACAAGAAGCATTGAAGGATCCTAAGTGGGTTGGAAGCATTACAAAAAATTAAAACATGGTGACTGGTTGAACTTTCGAAGGGGAAGTGAGTTGTAGGATGCAAGTGGGTCTTCACAATTAAATACAAGGCTAAGGGGTCTATTGAAAGGTATAAGGCATGATTGCTGGTGAAAGAGTACACCCAAACTTATGGGGTGGATTTCTAGGTAACCTTTTCACTAGTTATGAAATTGAACACTGTAAGGGTGTTATTGTCTTTAGTAGCAAACTTAAATTGGCCTTTACATCAATTCGACATGAAGAATGCATTTCTTCATGGTAATTTAGAAGAAGAGATTTACATGGAGGTTCCACTTGGGTATGTATGCAGTGATCAACCAAATGTATGCGAATTTAATCGATCATTGTATGGTATGAAGTAGTCACCGTGAGCTTGGTTTGGGTAGTTTAGTTCAACAACGAAAAGGTATGGATACACTCAAAGCAATTCTGACCATACTTTGTTTCTTAAATGAAAGGGGAAGTAAAATAACAACCTTGATAATATATGTCGATGATATGATCATCACAGGAGATGATCTCAAAGAGATTTCGAACCTACAAGCAAAGTTTGCAAAGGATTTCGAGATGAAAAATCTTAGAGGATTAAAATATTTTTTGGGGATTGAAGTGGTTAGATCTAAGAGAGGCATTTTCTTGTCCCAGCGGAAGTATGTACTCGACTTGCTAGCTAAAGTTGGGATGTTAGACTGCAAACTGGTTGATACTCCTATGGTTCAGAAGCATAAGCTTGGGGAGTATCTTGATCAAGTACCGGTAAATAAAGAGAGGTATCAATGATTAGTGGGACGATTAATCTACTCATTGCATTCACATCCTGATATTGCCTATGCTGTGAGTATGATAAGTCAGTTCATGCATACTCTTAATGAGGAACAAATGAATGTCGTGTTCTAAATTCTATTATATCTCAAATTAGCTCCAATAAGAGGTTTGTTGTTTGCAAGGAATGGACATCTTGAAGTAAAGGGATACATAAATGCAAATCAGACTGTAATATTTCAGAGAGAAGAACTACTTCATGATATTTCACCTTTGTTGGAGGAAATTTGGTTATATGGAGGAGCAAGAAACATAAGGTTGTAGCTTTGTCTAGTGTAGAAGCTGAATTCAGAGGAGTGGCCAAGGGAGTGTGCGAGTTGTTATGGCTCCGGAGATTAATGGTAGAGCTTTGTTTCCCACCAAAGTCAGAGATAAAATTGTTTTGTGATAACAAAACTACAATTGATATTTCTCATAATCTAGTTCAACATAATTGAAAAAAGTATATTGAGGTAAATAGGCACTTTATCAATGAGAATCTAGAGGTTAAGGTGATTACATTTCCCTTCATTAAGTCTAAAGATCAGTTAACTGACATACTCACCAAAGCTGTATTGAGCAAAGCATTTCACAGCTCTCTTGTCAAGTTGGGTATCGAAAACATCTTCTCACCCACTTGAGGGGGAGTGTTGACATGAGCTGTGATTATTTTCCTAATTATAATAAGTTTTCCTTATTAGAATCCTTGTTAATTTTACTTCCTGATGTGTAGGGATGCTAGTGTTAGCTTCTCTCTTATATATAAACCATATTTTTCCCTTTGTAAACATATAATACAGTAATATAATACAAAACAATATTCCTTCAGGTTTCAAATATAATACAAAATAATATTCCTCCAGACTTCATTTGTTAACAATATATATAGGAAATATGCATATGATGTAAAAATAAATAAAATATATAATAATATTATGTGAAATAAATAATAAATTTAAATGCATAAATTACATATATAATTATTAAACAAAAACTCACTTCAATAATATCCTCATTTAGATGTTAGTGCTTCCTCTTGTATCTGTCAGTGAACTTATAAATGTGGGACTATTCATTAGATATTCTCTGAAAAAATTATGCATTTGAGTACTCAATTTTGTCCATTTCTCAAATGGGTCGCTGAATCTAAATTCTGATAACAATATTTTACAAATCTTAATTTACGTCGGGAATCTAGTATAATAATAAATGAAAGAATCTCACTATAACAATCCTAATATTTCTCAAATTTACCCAACATTTTACTACCCAAATCACTTATATAAGGATCTATGTTTTTCATTCACTCCAATAAGCAAAGCTCAATCTTCCAAATATTAACAAAATATAAATTTGATGTTGGATACTCAATTCTAGAGAAAAAATTTGTAACTTCATTAAAAGTTTCCAACACTTTATAAATCTTGGACACTCTTTCCCACTCCTCTTCTGTCAAATTTTAAATATAATATTTATCCACAACATTCAAATTTGTAAAAGCAATATGATAAAAATTACTCTGTCAAAGATAAGATATGTAGAATTCCATATAGTATAATCATATTCAACTTGCCTAACATATTCTTCAAATTTTAGTTTCCTTATTTCTGACTCGGTCATATATTTGACTCCCTCCTTAATCTTATATAAAGGGTGACTAATTATTTTCAAGCCTTATTCAACAATAATATTAAGAATGTGAGCACCACAACGAACATGAAAATAGTTACCATTAGAAGGTAAATGACCATGCATATTAAGATGATTACAAAATATATCTTGCATATTATTATTAGCTTTTGCATCATCTAAAGTAATCGCAAATATTTTCTTTTCAATTTTTCACCATTTCAACAACTCATAAACTTTTTCAAATAGGATGATAGCAGAATGTGGAGGAACATGACAAAAATTTAAAATTTTACTATATAGCTTCCAATTATTATTCACATAATGTGCAGCCAGACAAAAATATCTTTGACCTACACATGAGCTCCATAAATCAGATGTTAAATTAATTCTACCTCGAACTTCCTCCAATTCCTTTTTAAGCTAATTTTTTTCACTTTTGTGTATTTTCAAGCAATATGATTTAACTGTATTCCTAGAAATATGCTTGACATTTTTACTGAGATTAGTATGAACTTTTCTAGTTGATTTGTGTTCAACATATGTGAAAATTTCACGCTTCGCTTTCCTTCAACCATATTTTTTCAACACAATTTGGATAATTATGACGTTTAAGATTAGACGTACCATACCTAAAATCAACAATATATTTTTTAGAACAATTCTTACATTTTTCTCTTCATTGTTACCAGGATATTATTTTACAAGAATCAAATCAAAATAATTCCAAATATCGGCCCTTTGTCTTTTTGAAAAAGTAGTAGAACTATCATTTTGGTCCACAGTATTGTAATCATTACTACTTTGAACTGTCTCCATAACTTAAAAACCTGTGACAAGAACAATAACCTATCAAAAAAAAAAAAAATAAATAAACACAGGTTAACATGCATAGACAAGCTATAAAGGTCAAGTCCTAAGACTCAAAACCATAACATGATGTCAAACAAATTATAAATCCATTTAGAACTAACGAGATACGGAGATTCCTCTCTTAAAAATTCTTAATCTCAAATACATAGCTCAAAAAATAAAATAATAAAAAAAAATTAAACAACTATATGATTATTTAATCTAAAACCATATAATATTGCATTTGTCCAAAGCAGTAAAATATCAACCTATAAACAATCATATATTTTTATCCAAGAAAGGTTAGTTACTAACCAAGTTCACATAAATGAAATGATAGAATTAAGAATATTTTTATTTCTAGTGGCCTAATAAAAGCCATGGTAATATAATAAGATACAGAAATTATCAATGTGCAAAATAATAAAGCCCCTGGCACAAATAATCGTATTGAAATCAAAAAAGTAATTATAATTGAAAGTCCACAAATAACCACTAACTCACCAATCCAAAATTTCATGTTTTGTCTACGAAATGTTAGTAGGGTCTATGATTCTCTATCTTTGACTTCTTTCTGAAATGTAAGGTTAGAGTGACAAGTGTCTTTTTTGCTTTCTTTTGCTTTTTCATTTGCAGATAGCATGCTTGTACTACTTGCTATATTAATATATAGTAAAATAGAAAAAAATTTATACTTTCTTACCTTGTATTAATGCACGTTGCTTCCAATTACAGCAATGCAAGTCATTATATAGTCTTTGTTCAAAATAACGAGAGTTTTTGTCACTTTCTGACTTTTCTTTATTTTTGGGTTTGAATGAGTCATAGCTTTTAAGCACTTCAATTTGCATTATAGATAGTTAAAGTCTAACTATGATTGATATTTTTATAATTTTTTAGTGATATTATAATTTTTAACACTTATTATCAATATACCTCCATAATATTTTACTCTTAGCACTGAAAATATAAGCTTTCTTTGCCTATGAATGTGGGAATAGATCCACCTGATTTTGGGCCAAGACAAGAATGCAATTCTGTATTACTCTTTAAACTAACAAAACCCATACCATCCAAATTTTCAATCCACCACTCCCTAGTTTCCATAAAAACTAAATACATTATTAATAAACTAAAGAAATCTAGAAACTCATTAGAAAAATTACTCTAAAGAGGGTTTACTATGGGATGTACTTTTTTTTTTTTATTATTGTAAAGGGGGGTTTGTCGCTTTATTTGACTATTATAGGCTGAGTCTAGTCACTTCCCCCTGTTCAATGGTAGTTAGAGTTCTTAATATATGTTCTTGCACACAAGCCAAATAACTCTAGATAAAGTAATATTTCCATTTTTCCTAAAGTCAATTAGACAAAAACACATTCCTTGAAATAAAACAAATAAAAACTGAAGTTTTAATATGAGCAATCATAATAACGAACAAAGTTTGCATAAAAAATTTAAAAGCCAAACCTGTTTTTAGCACAAATCAAAGGAGTATCAAATCACAAATCAAGAAAGACGGTTAAGAAAGCTAAGTGGTACTTCATCAAATTTGAAGCCAGTTATATCCAAATTTGATATCTATAAGTAATTTCCCTTGATTTTGGTCTCTGGTGTGCTATCCATGAACCTATTGTTGCATATTATTTATTGTTGATATCTACTAAGCCTATTATATAGTAATATATATATTAATTCACTGAGTATGAAAATACTAACTCTTTTAATGGTTTAAACTATTCAGGTCAGGAGGAAAACTGGTCCAAGATTTCTTTTTCAGTGGATTCAGCTCTTTTGATATAATGTAAATATTTTTACTTGTATATATTTCCTATGTAATACTAGATGCTCCATGGTTATGTAAACTAATATGATGGCTATTTTTGGTATGACTTGTATATATTATTAGTTATTGTTATATAATGTAAATGAGGTATATTGAGTATGGAATTGGTAACAAATGATGACAAATAAATTGATAATGAGGATATTGAAATATTATAGCAAGTGATGTTTAAAGGTTATAGAAGAGTTTTACAGGTGTCGGTAGCCTTAAGTTGTTCTTACATCCTAGGACCATTATGTTTTAAAATTAGGATATGATGAAAGTGGTATTAGAGCATAGATATACCGATAGCATATAAAAAAGTGTCAATAGGGAATAAGTGAATTATGGAACATAGAAAATTTTGTCTCGTCATTTATTATAGTCATTAAATATGTGAATATTTTGCGATAACCTTACGCACTAAATAATTGTGTTTGCCTATTATAGTGATGAAAAAGCGTAAACAGGTTATTGAGCCTACACCTAGGAGAACAAATGAACCCAGCAAAGAGGCATAAGTGACCTAAAATGAATCATTGATAAGAGAGGAATCAAAGGAACCTCCTAGGTCCAGAAGAAGAATTGAGGAAACCAGGAAAGCTGAAAATCCCTAGAAACTGGAAGTAATGTAAGGAATGCTAGAACTAAGACGGGAGTTATAAGAATTGAGAAGGGAAAGGCAGGCAGTGCCACCACCTACACCACTAGCAATTCCACCAGTATATGTGCCACCTGTTGTTGCACCAGTTGAGTCAGTGGTATATGAGGGTTGTAGGGTGATTGATGAGGGTAGAGTCGGCATGTTTAACTTTCTAAAACTGAGTCTATCAGAATGTAAAGGTGAAAGAGGTAAGGAGGTTATTAATTTCCTGAAACAAATTGAAAAAGTGGTGAGAAGACTTCCATGCTCAGATGTAAGAGTAGTTAAGTTGGTTGGTCTACTATTGAAGGGGAATGTCGGGACTTGGTTTTCTAGGCATATTGAAACATAATAATACACTGATTTACCTTCTACTTGGGCACAATTCAGGGTAGCTCTACTAGATGAATTATTGACAGAGGGAGTTAAAATCAGAAACATAATTCAGTTTGAGCAACTGGAATAAAGCAATCTTAGTGTAAAAGAATATGTTAATGAGCTCATTAGGCTGAGTAGATATGCCAGCAAGATTGTACCTATTGAAGCAGACCTGATTAGCAGGTTTAGATGGGATTGCATGCTCCCCTACATAATACATTATTATCTGCTGAGTTTACTTCCTTATCTAAGATTATTGATAAAATAATACTGATGGAAGAAAATATTAAGAAAAAAGATCTAAAAGAGAACAAAAAAGGAAGACTGGGATAGGTGGACAATAGAGAAGAGGTAATTGAGCAGAGATCACATATAGGTAATCAGAGAGGAGGTCAGGTATAACACCTTAGTCAAAACCTAGAACTTGAATCATAAAGAGCAAACTTGAGCATTTTGAGTTGACTTGATTGTTGTAATTTATTATATGTTTATACTTGAATTTGATATGTATGCATGTTATATGATGTGTTTGTATAAATAGAGAAAGTTTAAAGGCTGTTAGGAAGTAATCGGGTAAAATTAAATTTTTGGTGAACTAGGGGCAAAATGGTCATTTCACACCCTTTGAGTTTTTAGTGAAAATTAACATTATATTTGATGATAAAAGAGAATATAAGGACATGAAAATAGAGGTATAATGGTCAATTGAATTATTGTTGGAAGATTAAAGCCGGTAAAAAATGATTCCGGGAGAAGTTACTCTAATAGGGATCCAATTTGAACTAGGGGTAGTATAGTCTTTTCCTAAGGAATATAGACTTATATGGTGTATGCAAGTGTATGGTATCATTTTAGGCTAACCTAAATCATACCATTGGATGAAAAAGATCAGGAATTGAATGGTTAGTAAGCTAGGTTGCAAAATTTTTACCATAGGATCAATGCATAGGATTACCAACTTGATATTTAGGTGGATTTTTCCCACCACTTCTTCTTCCTTAGCCACTTTCCATTCAAGCTTTCTCTGTCCTTCCTTAGAAAGTTTTTTCCATCTTTAATCTTCATCATACCAAGTTGTTTTCTTTTTTTTGATCCAAACTAACTAATTCCATCATTCTAAACACAATTATAACCTTAGATTCAAAGAAAAATCAAGAAAAGTTGATAAATCAAAACTTGGAATATTTCAAAGAACTATTGAAAAAGTAAGTGATTTTACCATTTTTTTGGTTTGATTTTGATCCTAAGATGTTCCTTAATAGTAATTAGTATCAAATATGTGTTTAGGTTGGAAGAAAACTCAAAAGTTGGAAGGAAACCCTAACTTAGGAAAGGTAAGATTCAAATGTGTTATTTTGATGGAGTTTTGGTTCAATTGTGTTGTATTTGATGCATTTGTAATGAATTAGTAGCCATTTGATGAAAAGAAATCTATTTGGTTGATTTTCCAAGTTGGCCGAATGTAAGGTGCTTAAGAAATGATTTGATGCTTTGATGTTTAATAGCTTTGAATGCTTGAATATTATGCATTTAATGAGTAATTATATTGTTTGGAAGATTGGTGTTGAAAAATAAATAAATGGAGTGAATTATAACTAGGCTGACCTATATTGAGTCTATAGGTACAATGTATTAGGTTGAAGAATTTAGGAAGGAAGGGTTTGAATATGGATTAATGGTGTATGTGATGCAAATGTATGATTTTATATATGGAAATAACGTTTGATATAAGTACTTGGAAGGTAAACTTGGAATTAGGTGTATGTTTGATATGGAATATTGAACTAAGTATATATACGTTCTTAACTTGGCATAATAGTGATGAATATATGAAATGTAAGTCAAATATAATGACAAAAATGTGTTTGATGCATAAAGGATTGGAAAAAGTGTAAATTATGTAATGTGATGTCTATGGTGTATATTTTGTATGTTTGATGTCTTTTGATGTGTGTTTTACAATATTTCCACTTCTTACCTGAGTGTTATATTTGGAAATAGGTGAACCGTCGGGTACTCCAGCTGGGAGTGTCGAGCGACGGGCCATTTAGGGTTTTCGAGTAGTGCTTTAAGGGACAAAGTGAATTTTTGCATAAAAGGTGAGTCTATATGTATAATCATGCATGATTTGCATCATATATCTTATAAAATGTAATTTGGAATGATAAACTAGTGTTTGATTTCCAAAAACACCAACAGTGAATTTTTACCATGAAATAAGCCCACCAAAACGACTTAATTCGACCTAAACTTTGACTGGCTATAAAATGAAACCTAAAAAGCCAATTGAACCCCCACTTGGCCCAATCTTCTAGTTTTTACCTAAGCTTTAAAATGGTACCTCATTGTAATACTCTAGGAAATCATAAATTATATGCATGATTAAATTCTCAGTATGTGTTTTAAAAGCATTGAAATGATGGAAAATAATTTTAGAGACACGGTTAGAAAGCGAATAAATTACTTTATTAGAGATTGGATGAGGA
>CANXYC010112733.1:0-43732 GCA_948193065.1 Aleurites moluccanus | reverse complement strand
ACCATGATTGGATACTCAGACACTTGATTTAAAATGTTCATATCTTACTGAGTTGAAGGCTCACTCCTCTTCTGTGGATTTCAGGTGATAGCATAGCTCGTGAGGGAGCTAATAGAGAGGATCGGGCTTCTTGACTTGTTTATTCAAAGAAACTTCATTGTAATAATTCTTTTGAGATATTTTGTATAATTATTAAATGGTATCATGAGACAATATGTAATGGGAGTATACTCTAGAGCTCTGTAGTTAGTCATTCGAGGATACTAGTATATTTTGATGTATGATTGTTACCTTTTGGGTACTCTTGTTCCTCAGTGATGTGAGATGTCTCTTTTGATAATTAAGGAACAAGAGAAAGATATGAAATGATAATAGAAAGATATGATTAATATTTAATTATATGTATAGACCTGAGCATTGTATGATAAAGTATAATGTTATAAATGATGTGATGGTATATGAGATTCATGATTTGTGAGTTCTACGGGTTTATGGTAGCCTTAAGCCTACCCTTGCCCTAGGACTATCGCACCACTGGAGTTGGGGTGTGGTAGTTATCATTAGTTGAGAATTTAGAATGAAGATGTACCAAAAACAGCTTTTAAGACCTAATATAGACACTATGAGTTCTTAGAGTTGCCATTTGGATTGACTAATGCACCAGCCGCATTCATGGACTTGATGAATACCATTTCTGGACAATTTTGTCATTGTGTTCATCGATGACATTCTTGTACATTCTAGGAGCAAGCAGAGCATGAAGAACATCTTCGGATTGTATTGTAGACGTTGATGAAGCATCAGTTGTTTGCCAAGTTCTCCAAGTGCGAGTTTAGGCTCGATTATATTTGTTTCCTTAGGTATGTGGTGAGTAAGGAAGGACTTAATATTGATCTGAAGAAAGTGGATGCGATCCTTAATTGGCCTACACCCATAAATTTTTTCAAAAGTTAGAAGTTTCTTGGGTTTGGCAGGGTATTATAGGAGGTTTGTACAAGATTTTTCTAATATCGCAACACCTTTGACCAAGCTTACTCAGAAGCAAGTGAAATTCCAATGGACGGATACTTGCGAAAGGAGTTTCCACAAGTTGAAGACTTGTCTTACCACGACACCTATTTTGGCTCTACCATTAGGAGAAGGAGGATATGCAGTGTAATGTGATGCATTGAGAGTGGGACTTGGATATGTACTTATGCAGCATGGTAGAGTGATAGCATATGCTTATAGATAGTTGAGGAAGCATGAGGTGAATTACCTACGCATGATCTTAAGATGGCTGCAGTTGTATTTGCATTAAAGATATGGATACACTACCTCTATGGAGAGAAGTCTAAGATCTTCACAGATCATAAGAGTTTGAAGTATATCTTTCAGCAGAAGGATCTCAACCTCCGGCAGAGGAGATGGATGGAATTACTAAAAGATTATGATTGTGAGGGCTAATGTGGTAGCGAATACTTTGGGTAGAAAATCTATGGGAAGTTTAGTCCGTATCTAAGTTAATAGGAGATCTCTAGTGAGAGAGGTGAAGAGTTTGCATGATATGGGGATTAGACTGGATCTGTCAGATGTAGGTGCGCTTTTGGCTTATTTTCAAGTTAAACCAGTACTTATTTATCAGATAAAAGAGGTGCAAGATAAGGATCCTCAGTTGGTAAAGCTAAAGAACGATGTGGGAATAGAGAGAGCTCCAGGCTTTGCCACAGGTGATGGTGTACTGACATTGGGCAATAGAATATGTGTTCTAGCTATGGATGGATTAAGAGATGTGATTCTCAAGGAAGCTCATCATTCCAAATACAGTGTGCATCCAGGTGCAACAAAGATATACCACGACATCAAGAGTTCTTATTGGTGGAGTGGAATGAAAAGAGATGTCGCAGAATATGTAGCTAAATGTCTAACTTATCAGCAAGTTAAGTTCGAGCATTATAAGTCTTCGGGACTACTTCAACAGTTGCCATTGCCAAAATGGAAATGGGAGAGAGTGACTATGGATTTTATGGTTAGATTGCTAAGGACTTCCAAAGGTCATAATTCGATATGGCTTATTGTTGATAGATTGACCAAGTCAACTCACTTCTTACCATTCAAGATGACTTATACGGCTTCTCAGTATGCACATATATATGTTGATGAGATTGTCCGGCTTCGTGGAATTCCAGTTTCGATCATCTCATTCACCTTGAGATTTTGGAAGAAATTGCAAGAGTTTTTGGGTACAAAACTTTATTTCAGCACAACATTTCATCCGTAGACAGATGGGCAATCAGAAAGGACCATCCAAACTCTAAAAGACATGCTGAGGATGTGCATTCTAGACTTTAGAGGAAATTGGGATACTCACTTAATGTTGATAGAATTTGCCTATAACAATAGCTACCATTCAACTATCCAGATGTCTCCTTATGAGGCTTTGTATGGCATGAAATGCATATCTCCCTTGTGTTGGGATGAGGTTGGGGAAAAGTATATCGAAGAGCCCAAATTGATAAGATATATGTCAAAAAAGATTCCATTGATCCGAGAGAGATTAAAGACAGCTTTTAGTCTCCAAAAGAGTTATGTTGATCCAAAGAGAAAGGACCTTCAGTTTTCTGTTGGAGATCTAGTGTTCTTAAAGATCTCACCAATGAAAAAAGTTCTATAGTTTAGCAAGAGAGGCAAGCTATCTCCATGATTTATCGGACCCTTCGAGATTTTGAGCAAGATTGGAGAGATTTCATACAAGCTAGTTTTGCCACCTAACATGGATGGAGTGCATCCGGTATTCCACGTATCGATACTTCGGAAATACATCGTCGATCTTTCTTATATGCTATAAGTTATGGTAGAGGACCTTCAACAAGACTTGACATATGAAGAGATTCCAGTCGCCACTATGGACTAAATGGTCAAGAGACTACAAAATAAAGATATAGCAATGATTAAGGTCCTACGGAGGAATCAAACAATGGAAAAGTGCACTTGGGAAAGTGAATAGAATATGCAAAACAAGTACCCTTATCTACTCCAGAAGCAAGGTAAGTCTTAAAATTCGAGGATGAATTTTCTTAAGGTGGGGAGAATGTAATACCCTGTACTTGGAACGTTAGAGTAGATATGTGTACGTTCATATTTGTTTGATGAATGTTAGTATGTGTATGTATAAGTTGATTGAGTTTGGATAAGTTAGAATAGAGAAACATGAGAGATTCTCATCAGCAAGCCTTTCACGGGCGTGAAGTGTTTTCACGGGAGTGAAGTATTCTTCACGGGCGTGAAACATAATTCACGGCAGTGAGAAAAGCTTCTGTGTAATTTGGCCAACTCTTCATATTTGTCTTTTACGAGCGTGAAACGTCCCTTCATGGCCGTGAAGAAGTGCTTCGAATCCAACGTGAGCAGTGGCATTCATGGCTGTGAATCCTATTCACAGGCGTGAAGACACGAGTCTATAAGTACCCAGTTTCGTTCTTCATTCTTCTCTTTCTTTCTCCATAATTATACTTTACCCACCCACAAATTCATTAAATTCTCTTCTTAAACACTTATTTCATTTATATTAACACAATAAACAAGGATTAAACTACCACGATATATCAACATTTCAACTTCTCAAGTATTCTCCGATTCAAGGTATTTTTTCCAAACTCAATTTTAAGTCAAGATAAGTTAATACATGGTTAAAATAGATGCATATAAGTTAAGTTTAGATGTTTAAGAGCATCATTACTATTTATTATGGGTTATAAGCAATATATATATATGGATTCAAGGTTTTGGGTGAATAATAGTTATTTATCCCAATCTTTCATATTTCTTTAATAAGTGATTAAATTGATGTTAGAAAACATATTAGGATTCTAAAAGATAATTAGAATCATAAGAATTTACCATGTATGAACATTATGGGGCATAAACCCTAGTTATGAGTATTTAGGGATTTGATATAGGAGAGGAGAACTCAAGGAAATAGAGAAGATTATTGAATGTACAAGTAATTGAGGGAAATACAAGGATAATTTGCCTTGAGGTAAGTATAAACATTGCATATGCATGTTGTTTCCTTGAAATTGATTTGTTCAATATTTCCTAATGTACATGTATATGATTCTCATGTTATGAAATATTGTATTGTTAACCTATTAAATGAATTTCCCATGATGTTCTCAAACAAATGATAATTTGTTCAATATAATCACTTTATATGTTGTAAATTACTGGTCATTCTTCCTTGGACCAAGCTCATATGAAACCTATTTGCTAACTTGAATGAATTCATGTTTATATGTTGATGGTCTTGTGACCAATATGATTCTTTTTGAAATCTAATATGACCTATGATATGCATATGTATAGAACGCTCTTCCCAATAAGAGTAAATTCATTGGTCTATTGTGCACTTTGGGATCCTAGCTGATAGGATTTTTATCAGTGTTCCACCTAGTGGGGACCATGAGCTCTAGGCATATGTATTACGATAAGGTAGCAAGGTTACTGATACGTTATGTTACGATAAAGTAGCAAGACAACTGATGCGTTCTGATAATGATGATAGTTCTATCACATGATTTGATAGTGCTATTCGATTGTGAGCACTTATGTTCTTGTAACCATAATGTAATACCCTATAAATTCCTAACTCACATGCATGAATTAATTATCAGTTTGTAGTTAATTAGTCTTGAAATGATGGGAAATAATTTTAGAGACACAATTAGAAAGCGAACTTGATATTTTTTTCGAAAAGCGGCGGTGTCGAGAACACTGCCGAGAAATTAGCAGTCCAGTCAACAGAAGAATTTCTGAAGTTGATCTGGGGGTAAAAGATCACTATAATTTATATGTAATTTTGGTAAAAAGGAAGAAGTGAAAATCATTTAGGAACACTGAAAAAGTAATCAATGGCAAAATGGTAAATATAAGAAACTTTAAGGTGAATAGTGGAAATTGGTCGGTCGGGATTACAAAATGACTCCAGAACTATTTTTATAAATAAGTATAAATTAAAATAAGCTTATTGACTCACTACTCTGATATCTAAACCTTAACAGAATTGACAGAATAAATTACAGAAGATTTTGGACCAAAGTGTGATGGATGGAAGTTTGGGGATTTCGTTTTTCCATTGATATTCCGCTGCGTCAGCTATACCAACTGATGCAGCGGAATATCAATGGAAAAAACGGAATCTTATTATAATCCGTTGATTCGCATACGAATACCGGAAAATAATCTTCTATAACCTGTTGATTTTAGAAATACCAGGAAATAGGCATCAAAGTTCATTAATTCAAAAGAATACCGAAAATTGGAAGAAACAACTTTCAAACAGAAAGGTTATTTTTAATTCAAATCCAAGCTCTTCCAACCTTAAGGTTTACATAACTATATATAGGAAATAAATTTCAGAAAACCCTAAAATATAATATGGTAATTTATTCCTAAAAGGAAATAAATCATCAGATTTACATAAATAAGGAAATAAATTAAAATTAACTTAAATAGAGAAACAAATTAAAACTAATATAATACCTTAAATAACGCCTAAAACTAAGTTTCCTATTAAAAGTAATTAACAAAAAAAATAAAAATATCAAAAATATACAAATAAATATGGAAAACACTAAATCTTGTTGATCTCCATCATACATCCAGTGTTTTATGTGTCTATGCTTCACAAGTATGTATCAAATCCGTCACATATATTGGAACCATAGGATATTGAGATCGAAAAAGATTTGTCATATAAGGAAGTACCCGTGAAAATAATTGATCATCAAGTCAGACAACTGTGCAACAAGTAGATTCCGGTGGTAAAAGTACTATAGATAAATCAATCAATGGAAGACTGTCCATGGGAAAGCGAGCAAGATATGCGCACTAAGTATCCACATCTATTCCAATGGCAAGGTACATATTGATAGTAAATTTAAGGACAAATTTATTTGAAGCGGGGTAGAGTGTAACAGCCTACAGTTTTGACACAGTTACTAGACAATTTTCTTAAGTTTCGATCCGATAACACCAGAAATAATTACTCAACATGAAGAATTAGTACAGTACCAAATCTAAAGTTGTTTAATTTAGGAGCATGGGTAATAATAGAACTTAAATAATGTCATTTATGGGTAAAAATAAAGAATGGAAAAATCAATAGAATGGAAAAATCGTAAACAAGTGCAACTTTAGGGGTATTTTTGGAAACTCGCTGTCTAAAACTCAGAATCAGACCTAGAGGAATATTAAATGATATAACAATCCAAAATAAGTCATTTCACTTCCCACACTGATATTTAATTCTAAACAAAAATAATAAAATTACTCACATAAAGTTATCGGGTAAAAGTGCAAATAAGAAAAGTTTGGGGCTTGTGTGAAAATACCCTAAAGTTTGGCATATAAATTCATGACTTAGATATTTTCCACACCCTTTCTTCATCTTCTTCTTCTTCCTCCACCATGGCCGAACCATCCCAAACCCACCTAATTTTCATGCAAATTTTTAAGGAAAAACTAAAGAAAACTTGATTTCCAACCTTGATTAACCTTATTCCATCAAATTTTCATAGAAAAGATGGAAGAATTTCAAGGTTTCTCTACCTAGGAATTTCGGCCACTTCACCCATCTAAGGTAACTTGATGTTTTCTTCCATTTTATGGTTTAGATAAATGATTTATATGATGAATAACATAGTTTTAACAACCAATTGCATCAATTTACACAAATTGATGGAAATTTCCAAATTTGAAACCCTAATTGTATTATGTCAATTACCAACTCTTAAATTAGTGTTATATAATTCTTAATTTATCAACTCTTAAATTAGTGTTATATAATTCTTAATTTAGTTAGAATAGGTCTTATTATCATCATTAGAAACTAAATAGATGATTATATTGGTGTAGAATTCAAAGTTGATTCCAAGTGTTCATATTGCCTACTATAAGAAGAATTAGAGTTCAAGGTAGAATTTTGACTATCTAAGCCATTAGGTGAGTTCAATATGCTCCATTTTACATGTCTAACATGTTAGATTGAATTATGGAAATTGATTGAAAAACTTCATCCTTGGCCGAACCTAATAATAAACTTTCCTTTGAAAATTTTACTTATTTTTCCTTAACTTTCCACTTGATTTTGATTCCTAAATTGTTGTTTATTGTGTTATTTGAGTTGTTAGTTGAATTTTCCCCATTGTGAACTCTTAATTTGATGCTTGGGCTATGCCAAATTTCCATCAAAACCATGTTCAATTATTAATTGAAAGTTGCACACCAACTGTTCGATAAAATGCCTAAATCAATTTCTTTTCATTTGCAGCCTTAGCCAATGCCATTGTCGCCAGCGATATTGGCTAGTCAATGGCGCCAGCATAAATGGCATTGGATGACTTTGATGATAATAAACCTATACATGTTTAATGCAATCATTGTGATACCTGTTATTGATGACAATTCTGATATCTGTTGTATTAGAAATACTAATTGTTCACAGACTGATATTACTGTTTACTACACTGTTATTGTAACCTATTTATTGATACTATTCTTTTGATGTTATATATTGTTTCCAATGCCTTATATATGTGTATTTGACAAAACTACCCAACCGAAAGGGTAGTGGTTAAAATCCATCAGCGTTGTACACAATGGCTCGCTAGACAAGATCAAATGTCTAGAACCCTAGCTGGGAAGGGATTTTTCCTAGCCATAGAGCCTAGTCCGCCTTATGTATTTTACTGATATTAATTTACTGTTACTATTACTGGACCCTTAGTCTGTCACTTCCACATACATACTTGATAGCTGATACCATTATTGACACTACTTATTTAATATTATTTGTATCATATCTTATGGACATTAGTGTGCAATACCCTTTCCAATGACATTAATCATACCATTTCTTTATTGTTACCCTATCCTGCATGTAATATGTTGTATATTGAGCTCGCTGAGTATTTATATACTCACCATGTAATGGTTTTAATTTTTCAAGACACGAGCAGTAGAGTGGTTCACAGCTTCTTCCTTGAGGAACTATAGTACATTTTAGTAATGTAAATATTGTGATATTTCTTCATTTTGTTATCTTTTAGATATGCTCTATGGTTTGTAATAACTAATACTTATTAGAATAAACTGTATGGATATTATAAATGTATGATAAAAAAAATACCCTAATTTAATACAGGTGTTGGACTATTATAATTTAAGTATGGGTGTTATATGGTTTTGATTATAGTATTGGTTATTGTAACACTTGAGATTTCTTTTGCTTGTATGTATTCTGAAATTCTTGTATTGATGTATATAAGATTTGTTATGGAATGTTTGTTTTGGAAGTGAGATTTATTTGTTTTGATTTGAATTTCAGAGTTTGTGTTTGTGCAAAATTTTATGAATCTATGTTCAAGGTTTTAAAGAAAGAATTTGGGATATATTGTAGCCCCATATGTCTAGTTTAAGAGCAAGAAAAAATTGAGGCATTTAGACTTCTGTAGCTCAAGAAAGAGCTGGTTTAGCATGTACTGTTGAAGTGAATTTTTTAGCTTTTGTCGTGAACATTGCACGTAAATAGTAACCATGAACAGTAATTGTGAATAGTACACGTGAACAGTAACCGTAAAAAGTAGCCTGAACAGTAAACTCGGGATTTTATTTAGTAGTAGCTTCTTCACTTCCTTTTCCTCTTATTTCTTTCTTCTTCTCTCTTCTTTTTCATTTCCTGTTTCTCTCAACCATAAATCATTTTTCTTCGTTTTAATACTTCAATTAAGCCTTATTAATGTTAGAAAACACAAATTAAAGACTATAAGAGCATCAATTCAATCCAAATTCTTCAAAATTTCTTTGGAGAAGAAAATAATGTAATTTTCTCAAATCTTCTCTCTAGCTTGAATTAAGTTCTTTGTTAGCTAGAATAGTTATTTTTAAGTTATAGGTGATATTTTGTGAGCATTAATGGCTAATAATTATGGTTAGATTTAGTAGTATGAAGATTTATGATTTTTGGATGAATAGTATTTTGAATAGTAGATTTTCTCTATAACTATTATTCATCCTCCATTAATGGTTAAATTAATGCTAGAATTTATTTATAGAGACTCTAAGGAGCTTAGAATTTATGAAGGATTATTTTATATGATTGTTTTGAGAAAACCTTAAATTTTGGAATTTTCGAAATTTTTATTTAGGAGAAGAGAACTCAAGGAATTAAGGATCTTTTGGATTTAAGCAAGAGTTGAGCTTAACTGGAAAGCTTTTTAGTGCTAAGAGTTAATTGTGGATTTTGTTTCATATGTATGATTCTCCATATGATAATTTTTGCTAAAGTATATTATATTTATATATATGTGATATTTATGAATTCAATTTATTGAAACCCTCCTTAAATAGAATCTTTGAATATTAATAATGACTTGGTTATTTTCCTTGGACCAAGTTCATTAATAAGCCTTTGTTATGCATAATATGATATGTTATTTATATGTTGTGATCTCATGATCACTTTTAATTATTGTTGAACCAATACTTGATATGTATATTACGGAATATACATTATATACTGCGTTTCCCAATGAGAGTTAATTCATTCGTCCAATATGCACAGAGGAAACCTGGCTGATAGGACATAGTATTAGTGTTCCACCTAGAGGGGATCACGAGCTCTAGGCATATGCCTGCACAAGCATATGTGTTACGTGAAGGTAGCAAGGCTACCCAAACGTTATGATACGATATCAGTTCTATGTTATGTTTATTTGATAATGCCATTCTTTATAGGCATTTATGTTCTTAAAAAATAATCATGATTTGATATGCATATATGTATTATGAAATAATTGGATAGTGCTACCCTTTGTAAGCACTTATGATATTAATGTATATATTAAGATTTCTTTCTAGTACCATGGTACATGTTCAAGATTTGCTATTTAAGTATTCTATATATGTTATTCATTTTGATTGTTCACATCTTACAGAGTTGAAGGCTCACCACTCTTCTATGGATTTTAGGTTCTAGCTTAGTTCGAAAGAGAGTTAATCCTGAAGACAGAACTTCTTGATTTCCTTCTCCATAAGAAGACTCTTTTATGTAATATTTTTGGATAATAGTTGAATTATATATATATATATGTATTCATGTCTATAAGAAGTATACTCTTAGTAGCTTCGTAGATGTATATGATGTTGCTTATTCTTTTGTTGCCATGGATGGCATTGTAGACTTTCTCTTATTCCATATTGATGTTAGAATTATCTTTTGATCAGGAAGGAACAAGAGGAAATGTCATATCAGTTTGATGAGATATATAAGATATGGATGTTTGGCATGATGCTAGTATGTGTTGTATGTTTGATCTAGGTTAGCTAAGGTTTCTACGGGTGTACGGTGGCCTTATGCCTACCCTTGCCTTAGGATCGTCGCACCAGTGATTTTGGGGTGTGACAGTTATAAATGTGTAATTGGCTCAATGCTACTGGTGTGTTCTATAGATGTTGGATGTCTCTGATTGTTCTCGCTTCCTAGGACCATCATACACCGAACCCGGGTCTTGACACCTACTCCTATGAGTACATCAATCAAACTTAAGGTGGATGATAAAGGTAAAAGTATTGATTCCAAACTTTATAGAAGTATGATTAGATCATTATTGTATCTAACTGCATCTAAACCTGACATATTATTTAGTTTTTTCATGTATGCATGTTTTCAATCAAATCCTAAAGAATCCCATTTAGCCGGTGCTAAAAAAATAATCTGATATCTATTGGACACACCAAACTTAGGTTTGTGCTATCTTAAAGGAACTTCATTTCATCTTTATGGCTATTCTAATGCGGATTATTATGGATGTAAGATTGATAGAAAAAGCACAAGTGGTATTTGTCAATTTTTAAAAAATATGATTGTATCATGGTTTTCTAAAAAGCAAAACTCGGCTACATTATCTACCATTGAAGCTCAATATGTAGCAGTTGCAAATTGTTGAACTCAACTTCTTTGGATGAAAATACAACTAAAAGATTTTGGACATTGTCTTATCTCCAATTTGTTGTTTTTGTAACATTTGATAATTTGAAAAAATGAACGATTATTAAAGGTTTTTTTTATTCTTTTAATTCTTTACAAGTAATGCTAGAATGAAAAACAAAAGAAGCGTAAAAGAATTTATAAATATCCCTTAATTGAAAACTTGAGTTTAAAATTGTAAAAACTCATCTTCATTAACTATTCACTTGACACTAGTGTTAGTGTTGGTAGAGTGAATAAATAAAAACCAAACATATTTTAATCTAAATACCTAAGCCTTAAATTGCTTCAAAGGATTCAAGGACGACTAGATCAAATCGGGCTCATGAAAGAGAGACAACCAAATAGCCATCCGAAGACTAGGCAAGTTTGATTATACAGAGCTTTGTGAATGGACTAGAAGCATCATACTTAGGGTACTAAGTATCATACTTGGGGTACTAACACTGCAAACTAAACTGGTTTATATTGTGCTATGAGAGGTAAGTGATTTACCCTTTATCATTTTCAGTTCTTGTATAGTAATTTAGTTTAAATTTGATTGATCCTAAGGAAAAGTTTTGTCATCTGTATTTTCCGCTTCCACGTTGCTTCCCCTATGGATCGCTCGATAAACTTCCTTCGATATATATAATGCCATAATGACTGCACCTATAGATTCCTAATTTTCAACTCCTTTGTTTTATTTTTCAAAAACACTAATGCAGTGAAGAAGCAGGTAAATAAGATTAGAACACGTCTACACCTTAAACATCCTTGAGTCCACAAGAAAAATAATTTCTAGATTCTACAAAAAATAAAATAAGAATGAAATTTTATTAATAATGAGATATTCTTTAACTAAAATTTTATTAATAATGAGATATTCCTAAACTATTACATAATAGGTCTATTTATAAGTCATCAAATTCTAATTAGCAATTAATAAAATTATTAAATATGAATTCTAATTATTCTAAAATTACTTCCAAAATAAGAAAATTAAAATCAAATATAATTAGGAAATTAGATAAGTATAATAAATCTAATCTAAGTAAGAAATTGGATAAATAAAATTAAAATATTTATAAAAATAGATAATTATCACCACGTCGAACACTCAACACGAGTTTAGATTTTTAGTTTTGCAATATCAACACCTTGCTAGCTAGTTTATGTATTGAAATAAAATTAATCAATTTTGTTTATATTAACAATTTATTAAATTATAAAGTCAATTATAAAATTAAAAATAAAAGACAGGGAAAGGAACCAACATAGTTTATTATGAGTCAAATATATAAGAATTTTTTTTTAAGCAAAAGAATCAAATTTGATGACTTGATATTAGAAAAGGTAAAACGGAAAAGAAAAAAATGTTTATGATTAGAATTAGGATCACCAGGGGCAACCTATTTTTCAAATTTTTACAAGAGTAATAAAATCATTATTGAGAAATCAAAGTCACCAATTTGCAATTAAAAACATCAGGAAAAAAGAAAGTAATAATAATAGTACAAATCCATTGAAATAAGATAAAGAAATTACTATAATATCTTCTAAGTTTCAACATAAACATACGCAAGTAAATCTGGACAAAAAGTTTTACGCACAAAGAATAAAAAGTTAGAAAGATGAGCAATATTAGCAAACAATATTAAATGTAACATAAAATTAAGTATTAATCAAAAGAATAGCAGTTTCAAGTATGTTTAAGAATTATCATAGCGGACAGAAGGATCAACAACAGTGATAAATAACATTGCTTTGAGGAATAACCTTACCACTGGTCAAATATAACCTATTAATCATAGTCAATGAGAAAGTGCTTACCCTGGTTAGGAAGATGAGATTATGTGATAAGGCAAGGCTCTATGCACAAGATATCCTAATGGAGGAAAAAAAAAGGAAAATTTTGTTACTCCGCAATGGAAAAAGAACAACAAATTTATAAAGAATTAGATGCATATATAATTGATATGATAATTTAGTCTGTTTACTTAAATAAGTAAGAGCTGTTATAAAAAAAAAAAAAAACCTCAACATTAGAGCTTTTATGATCAACTACTATTTAAATACCTAACAGTTAACAATCATCCTTATAAAAAAAATAATTAATCGATTTTAATGCAACAGTTGAAAATCAAAAAGCTAATGGCAGCATAAAAAATTTTCACCGAACACATACTGAAACTAGTGATCGAGGAAGTATTTGATAATTATCAATGTGCTTTTATCAAGGGCATGCAATTCTCGATTGTGTGCTTGTGGCAAATGTCCTTATTGACTTTCTGAAAAATTGTTAAACATTGTACATCCTAGAGCTTTGAACATTATATGTGATTATAAAACTTTATATATATATATATATATGAAAGAGATTCCATTATATTAAATGTATAATCCTTAAATATTTTGTAAGAATATCTATTCTCAAGAGTTGAGAATACGAGTGACAAATAGTTATGGTACAAATGATTTAAAATGTTCATGGTCATATGTAGGATTCTTGACCAGGCGTCATTGTTTATGGAAGACCATCACTTTTGTTATTTTTCCATAATCAATATGAGATAGTTATGATTATAGAGGTGTAATCACTTTTGTTATTTTTCCGTAATCAATATGAGATAGTTATGATTATAGAGGTGTAATACCCTATAAATTCCTAACTCACATGCATGATTTAGTTTTCAAAATGTGGTTCATAAGTCTTGAAATGATGAGAAATAATTTTAGAGACATATTTAGAAAGCGAACTAGTTACTTTTCCGAAAAGCGGCGGTGTCGAGAACACTGCTGAGAAATTAGCAGTCCGGTCAATAAAAAAATTTCTGAAGTTGACCTAGGGGTAAAAGATCACCATAAAATATGTGTAATTTTGGTAAAAAGAAATAAGGGAAAATTATTTAGGAACAATGAAAAAGTAACCAATGGCAAAATTATAAATAAATGAAAGTTTAAGGTGAATAGTGAAAATGGGTCCGTCGGAGTTACAGAATGACTCTGAAATTATTTTTATAAATAAATATAAATTAAAATAATCTTATTGACTCTCCACGTTGAAATTCAATTCCTGACAGAATAAAATACAGAAGAAATTGAACCAAAATGTAATATATGAAAGTTCAGGGATTAAGTTGTAATTTGCCAATGTGATTTTTCTATTTAATTCTTACTTAGAACAAAAATTGCAACTTTCTTCTTCTTCTACAAGGGTCGAACCACCATTCTTCTATTTCTCTTCAATTCTTCTTCATTTCTTCATCCAATTCCTTAGAAAAATTTATAGAAATCTTGAATACTAATCTAGTTCTAGCTATTTCAACCATTAATTAGCAAGGAAGAGAAAAGGAAACCAAGGAAGGAGGGCTTGAAGGATTCGGCCACACCACCTCTTTTAGGTAATCAATTCATTTGTTTGATTTTATGGATTAATTAGATGTTATTTAGGTTAAATTGAATGGGTTTTATAGTTAATTGCATCAATTGATACTAATTAATAGAAAAGCCTAATATTACCTAGCTAAATTGAAGTTGTAAGAAAGGTTTGATGATTTAGTGTTAGCTAGTATTAATTAATGTTAGAATATGTTAATTGGATGTGAATAGATAACTAATTGATGGTTTGTTTGATGTAGAACTCAAATTTTGACAAATATGTGCTATAAAGCTCAATTGGTGAATTTCAGTGGAAAGCCATTGTTCAAAGCTATTTGGAAGTTTAGGTGAGTCTTATATGCATCAAATAACATGCCTAATACATTGAATTGATGATTGGAAACTTGTTGTGAAAACCCACCTTTGGCCGAACCTAATATACTATTCATGCCTTTTAATTTTGCTTGGTTTTTGCCTTGTTTTCCATAGCCAATTTGACCCTTTTTTATGTTTTTTATTGTTGATTCTTTGATGCCTATACCATTGTTGACAATGTAGCTTGATGTTGGTTGAATTGGGCAAGTCAATTTTGCACCCTAACCTAACCTATTGGCTTGCCATTGTATGCCCACCATATGTTTGATGAAATGACAATTTTGTCTTTGGCCTATTGTTTGCATTCCATAGGCCTACCATTTGAATGTCATTGTCGCCAGCGATATTGGCATGCCAATTGGCCCGCCGATTTTCCTTACCGAACCAACCTTTGTTCCATACCTTTATTGTTTAACATACCGCTTATCATTGACTGTATATCATATATTGTAATGTCATTTGTTCAATTGGCTATTTGATTTGAAAAATATTGAGTTTATTGACAGTGATGATATCATTATTGCATAATGGTGTCTATTGATATGATATTCATTTATATTGACTTAAATGTTGTTTGACAGAGCTGCCGTACGGACTGGATAGTGGGTATATACTGTTGGCAATGTGCACATTGATATTGATGTCCTAGCTGGGAAGGGTTATTGGTCCCGGCCATAGGACCTGATAAGTCTTATGCCTACTTGATATGTGATCGACTGTGTGATTACACATAGTCTACGTGTTTCAGGGCCCTATATCTGTCTTACCATATGATTCCATGACTTGATATGACTATTGATATTCCTATCGATTTCTAATACTGATTCTGTAAACCAATATGATTGACACTGTCCCATTATTTCTTTACCATATATATATGTCATTGATCTATCTCATTTGTTTTGTGATGCATATAGATTCACTGAGTATCTTATATACTCACCTTTTTCTTGTTTACCCATTTCAGGAAATGAGTAGAGTGCAGAATCCTGTCATCTATCATCTGGAGATTTCTGCTGGCAGTCTGATGTATATACTTTTATTCTGTATTATTATTTTGATGTTCATAATCCAGCTGCTCCATGGGGTATGTATGGGTTAGCTAGGAAATGAACATATATATATGATAAGTGATGATATATGAGTTATGTGATGTTTATATTGATATGAGATATGAATTGATACATCCAATTACAAAAATTGACAGAATGAATTACAGAATAATAGAATGGATGGTAACTAACTAAAATAGATAATATATTATGGTTTATAGATTGTGTATGTGATACTGGATTTTACGGGTGTCGGTCGCCATTGGCATCTCCCGTGCCCTAAGACCGTCGCAATCCAGAAATAGGTCGTGACAAGAGGTAGTGAGTCTCATATTATTTAACATATGATATTGGAACAAACATGTGGATATTTATTGAATTAATTGTCAAACTGTGAAGTTAGATGATGAATAAATAGAGTTTTACTACTAGTCAATAATTTATCGTCTAGGTTATGATTATGCATATAATCCTTTGACAATAGGCGACATGATTATATCATGCATAGGTGGTTAGGATTTATTACTGCTTATATACAAGAGCTAACCATGCTCGAGTATATGGCATGTAATAGCCCTATCTAGTTATGTTTGAATGTAGATGATCATCGAGATGGAATCCATTAGCTTGAGAATACAAGAAAGAGATTCTATGTTATATGGTTGTTCTTGATACATAAATTCTTGGCCAAGGTAATTAAGATTCACTATAAAGGATTTCTAGTAGGAATTGAGTTTTCAAAAATTAGAACCATGATAAGGACATATGATTGAGACATATTATTATTTGATTAAATCATAATCCTAACCGAGATCGAGATTTCATACTAGAGGGATCTCAATGAATGGTAATTATGATTGGTGGTCCGTATAATGAAATATAATCAACTATAAATATTGATTTCTAGTTAGGTCGTTGCAATATACTATATTAGGTGTCATTCACGACTTATGGGACTAAACATGAAATGAGGATTTCACGATTAGTAAAAAAAAATGTGTTTTCTAAATCCCATTGCTAATTAGATATGAACTTAGAAAGTTACACACTATATAGTGTTAACCAATCGAGCTAAAAGATTATCATAATAATTAATTAAATTTACCAATATCCTTAGCATGTCTTGAAGTTTAATATATACTAAGTTTACTTTAATTAAATCTTAATTTATATGGATACAAATAGGAATGACTAAATTGAAAAGAAGGAAAAGTAAGTTTACATGTGATATGGGGCCCAATTATAATACCCCAGCAGACAGAACAATGGATAGTGAGAAAGTACATAAAACAGTATGGATATAACGGATTATAGTAATAGATATAATATTAATTGAACTATGAATAGGCTCAATCGATTATGAAAATATATATAGAATGGTAAAGTGTAATACTCAAGAATGTTTTAGCCTCAACCAGACCACTTTTAAGATATTGCTCCAGAAAGTACTAGTGTGAATTACACTGTCAAAGAAATAGCAGTCCGGTTAATTTAAGAATTTCTTACCCAGACCTGGGGGGATTAAGTTAGTTAATTTTATGTGAAATTATGGTGAAAATAAATAGTTGAAAAATATTTTGAAATACTGAAAATAAGAATAATGGCAAAATTGTAATTTATGGCAACTTTGGGGGCAATTTTGAAAATCCACTATCTGAGATTCAAAATTGACCCAGAACTATTTTTAAATGATAGAACAACCTAAAATAAGGTATTTTATTTCCCACATTAATGGTTGAATCGAAACAGAATAGACATAATAAATTACAGAAAGTTTTAGGGTCAAAAATACAAATAAGAAAATTTTTGGACCAAAGTACAATTAAACAAAGCTGTGGGACCCACCCATTCTAGAAGGAAGGCTAATGGCCAGCCATGGTGGGTGAAGAGAAGATTTTTTATAGGAAATAGTTAATTAATTTATCAAATTAATGAAAAGATGACAAGTAATAAAAAATTTAGAAAATTCTATTTTTCTTTATCTTCATTTTTTTTTTAGTTGGCATTTGGTGTATATAAAAGATGAAGAAGAAAGCTATTCAAAGGGAGAAAACCGAACCATATGTAGAGAAAAACCAAAGAAATAGTTTTCCAACATTTTCCAAAGAAAATCAACCAAAAATAGATAGGAAATTGAAGAAGGAAGAAGCTTTATGAAGAAAATAGATAAAATTTGGTATTCAATCATTTGGAGGAGCAAAAGAAGAGGGCAATTCAAGTGTTTTAAATCAAGGTAAGATTTCTAAACTTAGTTATTTGATTGAATTTAAGAGTTTTATAGTTTGATTTAATAAATAATAGAGTTAATTAAGCTAAAAATGTAAAGAGTGAGTTAGGGTTTATATAGTTTCTGAAATCTGATTTGAGGCAGTAATTTGTGGTTAATATTCTAAAATTTTAATAACTGAATTTGAGGATGACCAAAACATAAAAAGTTGTAGATAACTATGTTAATTATACTTATGTAAAAGAAATTTGTAAAATTTGAAGTGAGGAAAGATTTATTGAGTAAAAACTATGACTGACTTGGAATTAAATTTTCTGAAAAATACTACAGTATTTTTATTGTACATAATGATAGAGATAAAATTAGAAGAAGTATTCAACATAAAAAGTGTTCATTTATGTCTTATCTATAATTCTGCAATTTTTTTTTAATTGGATTTGTGATTTATGAAATATTAGATCATGAGTGTAATATACTTAGATTGACTGATAAATAGAACATAGGCTACTGAATTCTATGGATACGAGGATCTTAATGTCTGAATTAAAGAAAGTGTTAAAAAAAAATGTTCATTCAATGTTATATAAATGTCTGTAAAATATTTTTGTAAATAGATGAGCACAAAATTAATTATAGGCATGAAAATTAGGTCTGTCTGGATAAAGATTTCAGGGCAGTAGTTTAATTTTAGAAATTCACTAATAATTGTGCAGTCATCCAAATATTCTAAAATTTGGATATGTTATAATTTTATATATATATTTTCAATAGGAAAAATAATTTCAGTATTTGGTTTAGTATATATTGAGTTATTAGCAAAAGAACATAATTTGGCAAGTCAAAGTTACAGGACAGAATGCAGGTAGCAGGGCTAGTTATGAGGTTATGTTTAAATTAATACTATAAATTGTGTAGTAATGGGAATAATGTAAATTTTGGATATGTTAAAGTCTTATATGTCTAGTTTAAGTAGGAATAATAATTGAAGTATTTGGATAAGTATAGGAAGAGATATGGATTAAGGAGCACAGGCTGCCAGTATGGAATGTTACACAGAAAAACCTTAGTGATTTGAGAAATTTAGGAATTTCTTAAATATAAGTGTAATTAATGTAGTTTTATGTTAAATAATATCTAAAATAGAAATTAATTGGATATGTAGAGTTGAGAATGAATAAGAGACGCGATGGGTACCATAAGAGATAAATGCAAAGAAATAGAACCAAGGAAAAGGAATGGAAATGTGAAGTACTTAGTGAGGTGAGTAAGATACATACTATTTTGCTTGACATTGCCTTCAAATTAAATTATTGAAATTGCCATGAAATTTTATTGTTGGCTAGAAATACCAATTATATGATCCATGATTTATTTCATGCCCTTTTATAATCCCAAATGATTCCTTTTAAATGAATTTGTATGATTGGCTTAATGCTTCATTTATTGAACCCTTGAAAGTGTTTAAGTTTATTTTTGATATCGAATGATTAGGCACTATATGTATGGCTTTAATGAAATGACATAAGTTTTAATGACATTGTGCACAGTGGTTTAATGATCCTAGCTATGAGGGGGTTAAGGTCCTAGCCATATGGTATGATCAACAGTATGAGTAAATAGCATGCTACCATATTATAGCCTCTGATTAAATGATCAATAATGATTCTGGCATTTTATGATATGATATGCTATGAATTTTTAATGCCAATGTGAAACCGAATCCATATGTTAACTGACTTCAACTTTAGGATTCTTTAATTGATTAATGAACCCATTATTATTGTATATTTTATGCCATCATTATCTTCCTTGTGAGCAACGCCCTCACCTAGCCTTACAAGTAAGATAATATATGTATTACTTACTGAGTATTTTTTATACTTACTGAGTATTTTTTATATTCACCTTATTGTGGTTTATAATTTTTACAGAAATGAGATAGAGAATATTGATTCCAAGTCAGTTTCTTTTCCGACTTAGAATGTCAAGTACATCGAGGTAGAATTTTATTTTCTAAAGGTTATAAGTGTCAACTCATAGAGTTCCATGGTACTGTACATAATTAGATGATTAATTAAAATAGTGATATATGAACAGTAAAATAATTGACATTTAAGTGACGTTAAAATGAAATGTGATTTGTTATTAAAGTTCAGTAATTAATGACTATAATGTGTAATGCTTAATGATAGTGAAATGAGTGATACAGAAAATGTTAAAATGAAATTTAAAAGAGATTTTAGAAGTGTCATGCATGTCTGTGTAAACTATGAAGTTGATGGTATAACGATGGCATATTATTGGGAGTGTACAAAATAATTCTTGTGCAGGTTGTGTTTTTTTTTTTAAATCCGGTTTTGGGTTTGGAATAGTATTAAAATTACAAAGGAAACTTTGGTAAAATTTATGTGAAATTTATAAGTAATAAATGGAATTTAAGCATTGATTAGTGAGTTAAGATTGATTGAATGATTGATAACTGGATTGTTCATGGGTTCTACAGGTTTCCGGTGATCTTAGATTTACCCGTGCTTTAAGACTATCATGGCTCAAAAGCAGGTCATAACACCAATCCACATTTGATGTGGAAGAAGTTCATTTGGGCTTGGTGGATTAATTAGGTCCAATTGTTGGCCCACCCATACACATTTAATGTGTAGGAAAAATCCACTAAAAGCCAAAAAGGTATTTTTCTATGCTTAGTGGAAGATAAGTATTTTTCTATGCTTAGTGGATGATAAGAATGACTAATTTTATAGGCTTAGTGGAAGACAAGGTAATTTTCTAGTCACTCTTGTCATCCTTTTGTCTCCTTTGACTCTTACCTATCTCTTAGAATTAGTGGGAAGTGTAGAGAGTATATAAGGAAGAGAAGAAGAATAAGAAGCTAAGTAAGTATTTTTTTTTACTATTACATGCTAATCTAGAGTGAGAAAGTAAGGACCTAGAGAGGGAGCAAGAACAAGAAGAAAATTATTCTTTCATCATCTTTTTTTTTTCCTAATTTCATTCTTAATAGTTCTTTGTGAAAGAAATTTTGCATGTGAAATTTTTCTTTGAACTTAAATCCAAGACAACATTATACCTTAGTTTTCCAAGGAGTAATTTGAGGTAGGATTTAAATCATTTTGGACAAACGAAAAGAGAGGACTCAAGAGCAATCCAAACTACCAAAGAAATTTGATTGGTGGAGTTAGGTGTGGACCAACTAGATGCTTCATAATTGAGGAGCTTCAATTGATGAAGAATTGAAGATGATTTTTTTTGCGCTACAAGATATAATCCAATTACTATTTTCTCTTCTTCTTATATATGTGTTTTGAATTTGAATTAGTTGATTGCTTATTTGGTTTCTTGGGCTTTTCAAATGCTGGTTAAAATTTGACCCGCCCCAACGCTTTTGTCCCCTTCAAAATAATCCAAAGCTCAAGATATTTTTTTCAAAACTTATTTCCATGATACTTTTTTATTCAATCAATTAGAATTTTATTATAGAAAATAAAATTTATAGGATTCGGTGCAAAGCATGTGGTTGAATTTTTTCATTGTATATATACAACTATATTTTTAATTTTTGTCAATGGTGGTTCAAATATAGAAATCTCCCTCCCTTGTGGACTTAGATCGGGTGACTTCTTGTAACCCTTTATACTTGTGTTAAGATTAAAAATAAAAATAAAAAATCTCACATTGAAAAGGTGATCAAATCATAAAGAGTATTCATGGACTTAAGATTTAATTATTTATTAGCTAGTTCTAACTTTTAGCTATGATTAGACCTTATCCCATCTTAAAGTCTAATTCTATTTTTTGTAGGTCTGACCTTTTAGCGGGTTTCTATTATTACCTATAATCTATCAAACTATCAAATTACATGTACCTGTGGACTGATAACCTATCAAACTATCAAATTTCATGTATTTGTACTTGAATTGTCAAGTAGCAATTAGATTAGGTCAGTTACCTCTTGAGAGAAGAGTATTGAGAAATAAAAAATCACACATTTAAAAAGGTGATCAAATCATAAATAATATATATGAGCTTAAAGTCTAATTATCTATCGAGTAGTTCTAATTTTTAGCTATAATTAGATTTTAGTCCATCTTAAAGTCCAATATATTTTTTGTGGGTTTGACCTCTTCCTATTTATCCCTTGACCCATTTAATTCTAACTCTTAGCTGCAATTAGACTTTAACCTATTTTAAAGTTCAATTTTATTTCTTGTAGGACCTCCTCTATTTACCTGACCCATTCAACAACTTGTATTGCAATAAAAGGTATAGCAGTTGATTCCATCATTAAAAGGTACTAATTTTTTAAAATTTTGCTATTCTCTGATTTATCAATGGCAAAATGATGATCTTTTTCTCTTCTATGATATTGTTGTTTTGAGATAAAAAAAATTTACATGTGTTATAGTATGCTTCTCCTCTATTTTCAGGCTAATTATCAATTTTCATAAAAGCAAGTACCGTATTACGGATTAAATATTGATAATGATTTGCTAGCTTCCGTCACTTTTGCTCTGAATTGTCCAATACAATCTGAATTGTCTCTTTAATCTTCCTTTTGGTGTTAATTCAAATGTCAACAACTTTTTGGGAACCTATTAAAGAGTTCTAGAATAAGCTCTCCTCTAGAAAGTAAAACACCCATCATTTGGAGGGCGACATTATCCAATTTGCCAATCTACTACCTTTTGGTTTTTAGACTTCTTATTGAAGTTGCTAAGAAATTGATAACTCAACATAAGATTTTTTGTGTGGCTCAATAGAAAAAAAAAAAAAAAAAATTGTCGTTAATTGGAATCCAATCAAACGAGTTATTTATCAAAAAGGTGCAATCAAAAAAATATTACCCAAAAAGAGTGTTTTTAAAATTATTTACCATAAATTTGAGGGGAATGAGTCAAAAAATAGGTTAAAAATCTTATCCTCCACTTACTAGAATGATGACCACTTAAATCATACCAATATCTAAAGTGTTGGGCAAAGTGTCAATCTGTCCGCCGCTTAAGTGGTCGACTCAATTAGCCCCAGAATTATGTATTTAATTTTGGCCATTAATATTTTAGGTGAATTGACTTGTTTCTTAATTAAATATTATCTACACTTTTGGTTTAGAAATTTATTTTAGTAAAAACAAATCAACGACATAGTTCAATGTCTTACTCGTCTTACAAGAGGTTAATTCTATCAGTATTTATAAAATATTATATCTAACATATTTCTTTTTCAAAAACAATTTACCCATTACGAATGGAAAAAAAAAATAGTTGTTAATAGAAATAGTTTTAAAACTTTCAAAATTTAAAATGGACACCTAATTTCAATATGTATAAAACTTCTTAAAAATGACACCTATTTATATATTCTAAATAATGTTTTCCATAAAAAGTTATAAAATATGTTATATTACTTTTTTGAAATATTTTTTAAAATTATTTTAAATAAATAATTTTAGGGGTTAATGAAGTCCATTATTTAAAATGGCGGATGAGATGATGTTTAGGTTTTATTTGATTTAACTGTTGGTTTGTTAGTTGTTACTGTTACCTGATTATTGATAACTGTTAGCTGGTGATTGATAGTTAATAGTTGATTGTTACAAGTATTTGGTAAAATTATTATTAACTGTTAATTATTATTATATTTAATGAGCATTAAATATAAATATTAATATTTACCTTTTAATTTAACTATTATTTTTAAATAATTATTTATTTTTTTTATTTAAATAAATAGAATTTTTTTAAAAAAATTAAATTAAAATTTTTACTAATAGTAACTGTTTAATTATAACCGTTGTTAATAACTAAAATTGATATAATACAGCTGTTGGTAACTTGTCCACCACCACCATTGTTAATACCTGTACACCCACCACTTGTGAATAATATTTTTCACCTATTTTTTTACTCATTTCAGCTCTTTTTATGGCCTAGAAAGCAAATTTATGTTAGTTGTATATACTAATTGAATAAGATAAAAGTATAATAAGTAAAAAAAAGTATTAATATTTTTTTATTGAATAAAAATAAATAAAATAATTATAATAATTTAAATATCTTATCATTTATTGATTTGATGTATAACAAACCTATACACTAAAAAATTTCCTTTTTTTAAATATACCTTTTCATAAATATTTTGAAAACACCATTTTCGGTAATAATTTTTTTCATTGCACCCTTATGATAAATGGTTCTAGAAATCAAGTATAAATTTTCTTTAAGAGATATAAAAGAATCAAAATTTTGATGGGAAAGTTCCAATTTGAAAATAAAAAAAAGGAATTAAAATCATGGTTTTTAAAAAGTTTTAAAAAATCAATGTTTGTAATTAGCTTAATTTTAAGCATTAAGAAATTCTTAATTGTGTAAGAAATTGTTATATATATTTTCTATTGAAGTAATGGAAAGATAATATAAAAGGAAAATTAGTGTCTGAATCATCATCGCCAACTCCTGAACGCAAAGGTCATGAAAAAGAGTGTCATAGTTCAAATAGAAGTTGGGTAGATTTTGATTTAGCAAGTCTTTCTTCAGATCTTAGATCATGCAAGCCAATAAATTACGAAGAATAATCCGAATGCTCTGGATGAAATTTGAAGACTTATTCGTAATAGGTACCTTGCCAAGTCTATGATTTAACCAAACTTGCAGATGCTAAGAAAATTCATGGTACAAATACGACGCAAATATCTAAATAAATAACATGGATTATTCTGTTAGGATCTAATAGATGTATATTCATATGTTATTTTAAGATTTGACCTAAATTAAAAAAGTCTAATAAAATTTAAATTTAAATGGGTCTCATCATCTCCCTAAATCTGGAAATTTTATTTTTATGTATAGAAATTCTAAAAGTTTTTATTTCTTATTTATGATGGACAAATAAGAATAAAAACAATTAAAATGGATAAATGTGGTTATGGTTCCCAATTGATATAAACATTCTCATATTCCATCATTAAAAAATAAAGAGAAGATATTTTCAACAGAAGACATTCGTATCAATTTGAAAGATTAAATGAAGTCCCTGAAAAATTACAATCACTAAAAATAGATTCATATAGCTTTTGCGTTTAATATTTTCATTTTGATAAGTGAATATGAAGAATTAGGGTTTTAATAATGAATTTTAATTTTGTTATGAGTAAAATTTTATTTTTAACAAATAGTATTAGAACTCCTTTGTGTTGAATTATTGAGAAGTCAGTTTAATGTTTTGGCTTGCGATATGATTATTGTGAATATTGTCTTGTGATGTAATTACTGTGATTACCGGGTTAAGGATATATATATATATATACACGTGTTATGTGTTTGTCAACCCACCAACATCAAAATCGATTATCGGAAATATGGGAGTACAATTTATGGTCGATTATATTTTGACAATGTGGTTTGAGTATTTTATGGTGGGCATATCGATATTTTGATTAAATTATGTATATTGTTCATGTGGGAATATATGTATATGTACATATTGATTTAATGGGAGTTTATATTTATAGATGCTTTTAATGATTTTCAGGGATAATTTATAATTGTTTATTGCAATATAAAATTTTAATGTATTTTTATATTTGATCTTGTTTGGTTTAATTTCATTAAGGAATAAGATTGGACTAATTGAAAATAGGTATGCTAAGATCATATTGCATGAAATTTTCTTGCTATACATCCACACTTGATCTATGCCATCAATTATATGGATATGCATAATCATTGATGGATTTATTTATCATAGTCATAATGAATATCGCTTTGATCCTATGTTGGTATAATCAATCAACTGGATTGATTAATGGATTTTGGTATTGATAGTAATTTTGAGCTCAACAGGTTATATTTTGATATACTATTAAAAATTTCACATTAAAAATGTAAAAAAATATTATAAGTAATAAATGTCAATTACTCATATAATTAGTTCTAGTCATTTTGGTAATGGTTGACCCAAGCCCAATTTAAAAGTTCGATTATTAAAAAAAACTGATATGATATCAAAGCAGGTTTGGCCTAGTTTGGATGTTTCATTTCTAATTGTTACTTGATAATCCTACATTGATTGAAAATAAAAAATATAAGAGCTTAAAATATGGTGAGGGAGTATTATTTAATTGGCAAAGTTCTAGTTTTTTAGTAATGATAGTCACATTATTTTAATATATGTGTATTTGTTTGTGTGTTTAATACTTTTCATTCATATAAAAATTAAAAATTTAACATGGTATCAGAATAGGTTTGGCTCAATTTATTGATTTTTTGGTCTGGATGTCCAATTCCAGCGAGTCCGATGTTGCTACTGCATTTCAAATATTTAGTTCAAGTGACAATTGTATATTCATTCCCAATTATCACTTGAGATGGGAGTATTAAAATAATCCCACATTGATTGGGAATAAAAAATATAAGAGCTTAATATATTGTGAGGGGTTATTATCTAATTGGCTAGTTCTTCCCAATATTCCAATATATGTGTGTGTGTTTATGTGTTTAATACTCTCCATTCATATAAAAATTAAAATTTTGATATGGTATCATAATAATTATTCAGTTATTTATTCCCCTGCTTAAAGCCCGCAGATGCAAATATTTATTTCTGTCTGTGAGGGTGATGTGGAGCCCCATGCATAAAACCTGCAACATAGTGTGGGTTCATCGCGAGGAAGAGTATTAGAAATCCCACATTAACAATATATACAAATATTAATGGATATAAAGTGGTAAATGTCATATGACTAATTCTAGTAATTTTGATAACGATTGATCCAAGTTCAATTAAAAAGCTTTATTATTAAAAATTTTGATATGTACATTTATAAAATGCTATTTACATATATATATATACATATGTAGTTCAAATGGAAGATTGTCCGGATTTAATGGACCTATATATATATATATATATATTAAGGTTTGGTCTTAATTTAAGTAATCTAATAAAGTTTAAGGTTAAATGGATTTGGATCATCTCATTGAGTGTGAGAGTTTTGTTTTTATATGTAAAGACCCTAAAGATTCTTATTTATTATTTATTATGAGTAAATTAGAAATAATAACAATTAAGATAGATAAACGTGGTTATGATTCTCAATTGATATAAATGGTTATTATTTTTTAATATCCCATCATTAGAGAATAGGGCACTACAAAAATATTCATATCAATTTGTAAGATCAAATCAAGACTCTGAAGAATCAAAATCACTAAATAAGGATTCAGGTACGTTTTAGCATGTAATATTTTATTATTGATAATGAAACATGAAAAATTAGGGCTTTAATAATAAACTTTAATTTATTATGAGTAATGTTTTATTTTCAACATTTTTCTATTAAATTTACATTTTTTCAAATGTTTTTTTTTTCAAAAGAAAATTTCTTAGAAAATAAGGAGAGAGAATAGCATATGTTGAAATGATGAAATAATGTCAAGTGAGACTTTATTAGAAAATTGAAGTTAATTAAGCTTGTATGATATTTAAACCAAAAGGACCTTCAGGAGCAAGAAAAATTACATTTGAGTGCTCATTAGCTGCAATTCTTTCAAGAGTATTTAAACAAGCATTCTTTGTATAAAATCCATTAGCAAATATATAATTTAAAAAGAAATTGAATAAAAAAAATTATAAAAATAACTATTGGAGTAGAGTACATATGAAAATTGTACATAGAAAGCATGATCTTTTTATAGTTAAAGCGAAGACAATGTATTTCAAAAAGAAAAAAAAAACATTGAAGACAATATCCAATATTGCTCCTGTTACAGAAAATTTAATGCAACTATTGCAAAAATTGCTTGGTTTTTATATTCATTACCATTCTTTTAGAGTTATTGAAGATTTTCATTTTGATCAATATCGCTATACCAGAGTCTAGAAATCATAAAAAAGATATAAAGAGAGACTATTAAAGAGATTTGAAATAAATAAATATTGGGAAGAAAAAGAGAGAAAGAGAGAAAGAATACAAACCAAATCCAAATAATAACTCTAGTTAATAATTAATTATATTTTAATCCACGTTATATCCCATTAGGAGAGAGAAATTTTAAAGTAATAATTTTGACCCAAATATAAGATTATAAACAAGTTTATAAGTTTTGGATATAAAATTTATTTTCAAAAGATATGATACAATGACAAAAATTCTAAAAATTTAGGATATGTTAAGTTAATAGGCCATTTAAAAATATCTTAAATATTATTTATAAGAAAGATAACAACCAAAGGTCGTAGAAAAATTAGGAATCAAAACGAGAACAAAATCTAACAAGCAGCCTTAGTGGATATTTTTTACTCAATCACAAGACTTGCTTCCATCCCCAGCTCACCTATTTTCCATGTTAAGAAAATTATGAAGAATTAGAAGTGAATAGAAATGAATGAAAAATAAATGTTTAGTATTTTATGTTTTAGATAAGTTTTTATTATAAGTAGTGTTTCATAAGTTATGATCGATAAAACTTCATTTTTAATTATATGGATTAGTTATACATAAATTTAGGCGGAAAAAAATCATATAACAAATTTCTAAATAAATTTAAGGTTGTAAAATTTGTTAACTTGAAAAATGATTTTAGAGTTTCACTAGAAACCATATTATTGTTATTTTGTAGATCAACCACCAAGACAATATTCCCCAATTTTTCAGGTATCGAATCCGAATAACATATCATCTGACAAATCAAACGTTCCACGATGTTAAAGAAAGTTCAAATCAGGTATTTTAACTTCAGGAGAATACAAACAAGGCTTTCAAGGAATGGAGCCAGATAAATTATTGTGAGAAAGAACCTAGCATTGCAGCTGAGCCAAATATACAAGTTTATTTGAAAATAATCCATTAAGTCTATTATTTTTCAGGTCTAAATTGGTTAGTGCAATGCAATCTCCAAGCTCAATTGAAATATTCTTTTCCTGCAAATTGGAGTTCAAAGTTTAGAACAGAGAGTAGCGAGACTGCCAATTTTCTTGGGCCTAGGGGGACCGAAGTTAAAGCTTGGGGTGCACAGCCCAAGCATTTTAGAATTAGTTTTTTTTATTTATATAATTTTTAATATATTTTCAAAATATATCATATTGATCCTTAAAATTTTAAAATATTATATTGACTCCCTCATATTTTCAAAATTAATTTTTATATCCATATATTTTTTATAAATATATCATATTGACTCTTAAATTTTTAAAATTTTCATTTTAGACAAAATACTTTTTAAAATATATGCAATTAACCCCTTAAAATTTTTGAAATTTTATTTATTACATATATATTTCATAGTTTTTTTCTTAATATATATATAAATTGTTTTAAATTTTAAAATTTTATTTGTTATTAATTTATTATTATATTTATATATAAATAAATATTTTATAATATAATAATAATAATTTATATTTTACAATATAAATCAGTTAAATTAATTAAAAAACAAATACCATTCAGTCATTATCATTTCCTTTCCGAAGCAGAAAAGGATTTAATTCTCACATCCTTTCCTAAGCAGTTTAGGATTTAATTTTAATCTATAAATAATAATCAAATAATCAAATTAGCCTAAAAGAAACAATCACCATTCAGTCAACATCAGAAATATCAAATATGTCGCTCTTTGATAATAGAGTAGTAAATCTCAACTTAACGAGTTCTTCACCACTATTACCAAGCACAGTTGCCATTTCCAATATGTTCAATCAAATAGCAATTGAACGACAATCCATTTTCTTTCTCGAGCTTCGCTTTTCTTACAAATTCAAAAATTGGTTAAGAAATTTAAATGGAGATTGGACACTAATTGAATCATACCCAATTGCTCCATCTTCCTCTTACTTGTTCAAAATTCATCCCGAGTCCCTCACTTCCTACAATTATTTTCTTGATGGGCTTCTTTCTGATCTAAATTTCAATGCCTCTGTGCGCTCTATTTTGGCTAATAAAATTGCTTCTTTTCTTGTTTCTCTGGCCAACAAACAGAGTTTTCCGGGGTTTTGTGCAGTGGCTGAAGTTGAGACTGCCAATCAGAAGTGGCTTGATGCGGATGAGATTCAGAATGTGATAACGGCTACTGCCGCCGCTGCCGCCAGATTAGGTGGAGATTTGGTGGTGCCACCCTGTAGAGTTGCATCGATTTATGGCGCTGAGGGCTGTAGCAGCGATAAAGTTTCTGGTGATTGTGTGATTTGTTTGGAGGAGTTATCTGGGGCGGTTAAGGATGTTATAAGGTTGCCTTGTGATCACTTGTTTCATGAAAAGTGTATCTTTAAGTGGTTGAACGATCAGAATTCGTGTCCACTTTGTCGATGTGAAGCTTAGGATTTTTTCCCGACTTTAATTAATTGTTAATTTCGTTTACTTAATAGAAGGAATTGTTTTCTTGCCAAAAATGCCTGTTGGATTATTGTTCACTTTGCTGTCAAGATTATATTTGTGAGGGTTAGTGTTAACACAATCAAATTAATAACATATTTAATTTGCATTTATGGAGAATTAAGTTGAACAGCTCAATGATGATTACTTTGATTTTGCATAAATATGCTAACATAAGGTAAAGTATTGAGAAGATTTAATCCATCTTGGTTGGTAAATATCACACTTGGCTAGCAATTGTAAGAAAAAGGAAATGTTACAAGGACACGTTGGAGGTCTTGCCCAGCGTTGATGAATCAACAACACTTTCCAAACAATTGTAATAAGCAAATAAATCGAGCAAGCAAATGACTATCGAGTTCGTTTAAATACTTCCATTAATTGTATTTGATTTCTTTCAAGATTTAGCTTTTTCATTATTAAAATGAACCTAAAGATTCAATTAATCGAGAAAACTTTTTAAATATTTTTAAAGTTTTTCATTGATCACAATGAAAGTATTAGAAGAGTTACTTTAGATAACTATCTTAGAAATTTTAAATTGACATCTTCAGATGTTCAAAAAGATATTATGAGTGCTTGGGCAATTGAAACCAACAATATTATCATTCAAGATCTTGGTGATCATTATTTTCTATTTTGTAGGTGAAGCTTGTGATATATCACTAGATGGCATTATGTGAACAAGTTTGGTACGATTGAGTATTTTTTTGGTATTATGCATGTCACATACACTGATGCTTTATCATTGAAGGCAACAACTGAATAGTTATTTATAAAGCACAATTAATCTAAATATATCAAGAAATATGTAGGGTGAGTTTAATGGTCTCAAATCTTAATCCTAAAGGAGAATGAACGTTTTTTTTTTTTATTTTTTATTATGTTCATTTCTTTGCACATTAACTTCAATTATTACTTTTATCAATTGCAAAAAATCATTTGTATTTGTTTCGTATTTACATGGTGTTGAAGGCTTTTGTAAGCGTTATAAAATGCTTTTAGAATTTCATGCTATTAAATTTTTAAAAGCACTCAGTGGACAAGGAAAAAATCACATTATAATACTTTAATTATTTTGATTAATATGTATATTTGTATGCGAAATGCCTAAAAGGGAATAGTTTCACTCATAGTCTCTCAACTTGTGACTAACGCATTTTATGATCTTTTAACTTTAATTTATAACGATAAAGTTCCTGAATTTTATTTTTCAAAACATAAAAGTCATTTTCAGGAAATAACCTAACATTTAATTATATTTTGATCTCTGGTTTTCATAATACTGTTCATATAGATCCAAAATTTATTTATTTACTAGTTTATGGATGAAATTTTTAGAGAGAATTCCTTAATCCTTGAAAGAGTGTAAAACACTTTTCGATTACAGATAGAAGAAATCATCCTTTGATACAGTGAAAATATTCTTGGGTTTGTGAAAGAATTAAGCATAGGGACGAACTAATTAGAATTGATTCTATTTATAAAAATTTTCCCTTAAAAAATAATATTGCCCATGAATATAGTGGTGTATAAGATATATTTGAATTTCTAGAAGGGCAGTATCTTGTATTTGATCAATTAGCCATTTTAGATCAAAATACTCTTTTTGTGACTTCTAGAACTTCTGATTGGAGTGATAATCTTAAAAAAGATTATTTAATTTGGAAAAAATTATACTTCAGAAAAATTGATTTTTTTCTTACTCTTTGGGAAAATTTCCCAGGTCTAGACAGTTGGGTAATATTTTTAGAAAGTCGAGAAAGAATTGAAAATACACTCAGTAATTCTAGATAAAAATGGGAAAAGAAGATAGAGAAGAAAGTATCAGCTCTAATTCTTTAGGATTGACTTCATTTCAGAATATTCATAATGAAATGAGCCTTTTCCTTGAGCAGTTGCATGCGAAAGAAAATATAGGTAATTCACCAGAGCAAAGAAATGCTTTAACAGAACAGGTAGGAAAATTGGTGAATGATATACTTGATGCAATTGAGCGAGAAAGAGCTTTGAAAAAATCTGTTGGAACCTCAAAACCTCTTTCTGAAAAAGAAATTTTGCAATTAAGGAAAGAAAAAATTGTTCCTTATATTGCTGACCCTGACATTAGAACTGTTAATCAAGAAAGTAGCAAAGCAGCTGAAGACCTTAGAAAATCTTTAGGTCTGGTAGAAGAAACTCTTTTACATTTAGATGATAGAACATTTAATGAGCTTCTTACTACAAAGAGGGTAGAGTATAAACCAAATTATCCTCATAAAACAAAATTAGAATTTCAGCCTAGGGATAATCCGTTAAGGCCCGTTATCACCCCAACAGCTTTTCTGAATCTAGATTGTGAAAAGCATGATTCTGAAAGAATAGATGAGTGGATTACCATGATCACGTTTACAACCAGAGCAGGTAGCTACTCAACTGAGGCCACCTACGAACTTTACAAAGCCACCATGGTTGGCAATGCTCAAAAATTTTGGGATCAGCTAATAGTTCAAACCTCTATTAGAGATGAAATTAGGAAAACAGTTCTAGTAGATGAGGTTCTAGCTATCATTGTAGATGCCCTGAAAAGAGAATTTTGTGGGTTTTCAATATCAACTGAGTCATTAAAGAGAGAATAATCTTTAATGGCGTTGATGAAATTACAAATATATGACATGTGTTATTCTGACAATTATGCATGTAAATTTCAAAAGTATTATTATAATCTTGATCTTAATGCTCAAAATTACATGTCAACATTATTTTTTGCCAAGCTCTCAGAACCATGGCCCGAGGTAGCAAAAAAAAGGCCTATCAACTCCTTCTAAAAGAAGAAAAAGTGGTTGATGGATTAGGAGGTAAGATACAGGCAGTTAGGTATGCCTTGAGAAAGGCATGTACTGAACTTTAAGTAAGACAAGATGCAAAACGTCTTCCTTATCTGAACAAAAGCTGTTGCTCTTAGATTGAATATGTTCCTAGTAGGTACAGGTGTATTACAACGAATGAAAAAGGAATAGAAAAAAGATCTGAAGCAGGATGTTCTTCTTGTGATAGCAAAAAGAAAAAATTTAAAGGATATAGAGAAAGGAGAATATCAAAAAATGACAGAAACAACAAAAAGAGGGTTAATAAACCTTCTAGGTTTATTAGAAGAAGAACCAACCTTAGGGATAAAGATAGGATATATGCCTTTAAGAAAAAATATGGTAGAGCCTCTAAGTGCCCACAAGGAAAACCTCTTAGCAATTGTTATTGTTGTTGGATTTGTGGTTCTAAGGATCACAAAGCAAATGCATGTCCACAAAAGAACAAACAAAAAGAAAATCTTAGAAGAATTTTCTTCGAAGATAAGAATCTTGTCTATGAACCAATAGAAGACGATGAATATTTTGACATAGATTCTGAAATAGATTCTGTTTATGAAGTAGTTTATGAATATGAAACTGATATAGATGAATCTGATCTTTGGACAGACTAACTATTCATGATGAATATGGAAGAAGGACCCATAGATGAAGAAATGATCCCTTTAGATACTTCTCTGGTACAGGAAGAATCTTTCCAGTAAGATGATCCGTCCAAAAGTTGCCTAGAATGGAAACTCCCAAAGGTAGATATCAATACTATTTACAACAAATCTAAATTCATTTTTAGGTCAATAGTAGATGTCCCCTAATTAGAATTCATGGCTCAGGTTTCTATTACAAAACTAGAAACGTTGCACATCCCTTTGATCAATTTACCAAAAATAAGAGAATTAGTAACTAAATCAAAGGGAACATATCAATATATTCATATTGGTCTTGTCCAAATAGGACTTATACCATTGTTCAATTTGCCAGCCGATAGTCCTGTGATAGCAGCTGTGATAGATAAAAGATGGAATTTGTTCCAAGACCAGCTTATATCAGGGGTCCAAAATAACCTTGCACATGGTCCAGTTTGGTTCCAGACTTATCCTAACTATATGATGTCAGTAAAGGATAAGTGTTTGGATAATTCTTTATCACTTAGGATTAAATCCATAAATATGAATAGAATGAATTCTCAGGCTAAATATTTAGCATATCACACTAGGATAATTTTTAGATTGATAAATACAACCAATCCTGGAGTGAGGAATATCTCCAAAATCACAGAGTTATTCGATGAAGGTTCAGATAACTATAAGCAGTTCCATAGAAAAGAAATTAATCCTTTAGAGTTATCCTGGCCTAGGAGTTGGGTTCTCCAAGAACCAGCAGAGATATCACGATCAATAGGTTCCTCTCAAATCACACAAAGAGGTAGAAATATCATCTTAAACCTAGAAGAACATATGAGAAATCTTAGGATTTTTGATAGTCCTAGAAGATCACATCATGTTCCTCGATTACCTAGAAGCAATTCCACTTCAACAGTAATAAGAGAGGAAGTTCCTAAGACACCAGTCCAGGAAGAAGATACATCATCATCTTTAGATGGTAGAGCCATTGTAGTATATAAAACTATAAGCTTACTTGTATATGAAGATGAAAAAATTAGGAAAAATGCAAGGATGATTAAGCATCTAACATTAATCCATGAGGTTGTAAAAGAAATACAAAAAATTTCTCAACAACGGTTAATTCCTTTCGAGGATGTTTGGACGATGGTATGTCCTAATACCATGGCATCATCAAAGATATTCAGTATAGAAGAATCAGGTTTGAGTACATATATCTCTTTAACATTTAAATTTTCTGGTTATTATGATTACTCTTTGGATGTGTTAGTTGACACAGGTGTAACAATCACTAGTGCTAGACCCAATGCACTCCCTGATGAATGGTGGAACCATTGTCCCAGCTAATGATACTACGTATAGCGGGAGGAGAAATGAACTTGGTAACACAATTTGCAAAACAAGTTCCTGTTATCATAAGTGGACAAAAGTTTACTATTGATAAAGTCCTGGTATTCCTTGATCTTGATGCAAATATCATTTTAGGAAATGCTTTCCTAAAAGGGCCAAAAAAAAAAAAGCAGACCTGTTGTGCAGGACGACTATTACATCTCAATTAGAGGTGTAAAAATCACATCTCTGTCAAATCCTAAAAATAAATTAAAATTTGATTTTTATCCTGTTAAGATATCAGAGTTGTGTGGATCTATGCCATGTGAACAAGCATTCAGAGTGCGAGCATAGTATGGTGAAACTTGGCTAGATTGTTTATTTGATCAAAAATCAAAGGATACATATTGGTACAAAGAGTTGTGTTTTAAAGCACAAGGTGTGATAGAAAAACCTATTACACATCCCCAGCTGAAAGGAACTAAGTGGGAAAAGTTTCTTGTAAAATTAGCAAATAATTTTAGTGAAGATCCGCTAAAGTTATGGGTGCTAAATGGCATAACTGTTAAACTAGAGCTGAAAGATTCCAACACTATCATCAGAACTAGAAATATAATATATACAAATAAGATGATAGAGGAATTTGACAAACAGATTCCTGAATTACTCGAAAAAGGTTTGATTAGGGATAGTAATAGTCCACATTCTAGTTCAGCCTTTATGGTAATAAACCTTGCAGAGCAGGTGCGGGAAAAAGTACGAATGGTTATAGACTATCGTCAGGTAAATAAAGCAACAAAGGATGATAGTTATAAAATCCCTTTAGCAGGTGATGTCATAGAAAGGGTAAGTCTTAAATAACCTTCTATCTTTTCTAAATTTGATTTAAAAAGTGGTTATTGGCAGGTAAAGATGGAAGAAGAATCTATAGCCCTAACAGCTTTCAATGCACCTCAAGGGATGTATGAATGGTTGGTAATGCCATTTAGCCAGAAAAATACTCCAGGCATATTTCAATGCAAAATGGCCAATGCATTCAAAGTATTGAAAAATTTTTGTGTGGTCTATATAGACAATATGTTAGTTTTTAGTAACAACGAAAAAGAACACATTAGTCACCTTGATCAAGTGATTGATATCTTTAAACATGAAGATTTGCTTTTATCTGAAAGAAAGATAGAATGGTTTAAGGAAAAAATAAATTTTTTAGGAATGAAAATTGAAAAAGGAAAAATTAGGCTACAAAGTCACATTTCTGAAAAACTTATTAATTTTCCTAACGAACTAGAAGATAGGAAGAAAGTACAAAGATTTTGTGGACTTGCAAACTATGCTAGAAAGTTCGTTAAAAACCTTTCCAAAGACCTAGGAAGAATATCAAAGAAAATATCTGATAAAGTTCCCTGGTTTTGGGATAATGAAGACACTCAGGCTGTCATCCAAATAAAAGATTAAATGAAAAATTTGCCTTATCTTAATTTACCATCAGATGCAGATGAATTAGTCATAGAGGTAGATGTTTCAGAAAAATCATGGGGAGCAGTATTAAAAATCAAAGGTAGAAAATAAAAAAAAAAAACTGTAAGTATTAGTCTATAACCTTTAAAGGATCCGAAATTAATTATCCAATCCATGAAAAGGAAGTCTTAGCGGTTAAAAATGGTATAAAAGCCTTTTACATCTTCTTGGCTCTTAAGAGGTTCGTAATTAGAACAGATTCAACCTATGTAAGGGGATTTATGAATCTGAATCTTAAAGAGGCTAGGCAAACTAGACTTTAAAGATTGCAAGAATGGTTTAGCTATTACAGGTTTGATATTGAATATATTCCTTTTGATAAAAATGTAATAGCTGATTCTCTTTCTCGTGAATTGTCTAATTTTACAGATGGACCCTGCTGCCAAAAATAAGCTATGTTGGATCTGCAGAAGGGAGGGTCACACTAAAAAATAATACATGAAGAAAGTTGAAAAGGGGAAAAAAGATCCTAAGAGCAATAGCTCTGGTTCTTCAAGAACGAAAAGAAAAATATCATCAAAAGATGTAATGTGCTGGATAGGTAAATCTGAAGGACATATCTCTACAGAGTGTTCTAAGAAGAAGCCAGCGAGTTCAAAAGAACTGGTTATCCCAAAAAGGGTTAACGAAAAGACCAAGAAGAAATCCTTGATTCAAAAGAATAAAGAAAAAATCATCTGGCGCCAAAAGCACGAGTCCCTTAAGATTTTTACGAAAAAACAACCAAAAAACTGGGCCTTACTCCTGAACAAGTAAAAAGATTCAGAGATAAACTTCATCAAAAGGATGAAGGTGAATTGGCCGCTATGGGAAGGCCGCAATGTCCAACTCCTTCACAGGAGGGTAGCCATGATGGCTCAAAGAAGGCTAGTGAAAATGCCGGTGAACCTTCAGTGGTTCCAAACCAAAAGGCCAGTGGAAATGCCAAGGAATCTAGAGTTCTAAATCAAAAGGCTTCTGAAAGTGCCAGTGAACATTTAAAAGTTCCAAATCCAACTCCTTTATAGGAAGAGAGTTGTAAAGACTCTGGTGATTTGTTAGATCACAAACACAAGGCTAGTGGAAAGGCCAGTGAATCTTCACAGATTTCAAACCAAACTCGTAAAGAGGATAAAGCTTAAAAAAGCTTTGAGGATGAGAATCTTGATTATGATGAGTTAAATTGGGATATTGTTTTTGGAACAACTAAATTCAAAAAATAGAAATTCTAACAATCTCCTAAGGAAGTCACAAGGAAAGAATCTGATGACATTCATGAAGAATTTATGAAGATCATGAGGGTAGATAACCCTGAGGTTTCTAACATCTGCAATGATGAAAATGCTTGGTACTTCATTAAATACGATTATGGTATTTCAAAAGACAGATCTATGTTGTGTTCTTGATTGCATGGAGGATTAGCCAAAAGAAACTTCAAGCAACTACAACACTTTGCAGATGAAGTTATTTCATATATTTCTTATTTAGAAAAACAACTTGAAATCCGCACAAAGGATGAAGAAGATTTCCTTCAGTTAGTAATAGAAAGGGATAGACTTCTTGATGAAATGAGTTCATACATTCCTCCAGAAGTGGCCTATACCAGAATAATTAATAAAATGGACTCGATAGATCATTCTCTCAAAAAGTGCTCTATGTTACACCCATACATCCATTGGCAAGGATATAGAGGTCTAAATCTGAGAATTCCCTCAGAAATGGCGAAAGATAGTCTACGCTATACAAATGCAGGACTGACAAAAATTATCGAGATCAATAGAAACAATAAAGATCTGTGTAAATCACTTCCAAATATTGTGCAGGAATCCTTAGAGTTCTTGAGTTCAGACTCAAGAATAATTACCAGTTATATTATTAGCACAATTATGGATTGTGGTGAGGATGGAACTATTCGTTATCCTTATAAAATTTGGGATCTTCGTCCTGTTATGGCTAAAGAATTTGTTGAGCCACAGAAGTTTAATAATCAGAACTTAAATTTTTATTTTACCATGTATAAAGAAAACAAGATTATTACCCAAGCTGTAAGAATTGAAAATTTCAAAGCTAGACTGGAGAAGGCAATCTATGAAAGTAATTATGTCCTTCTCAGAGATGGTAAAATATTTGTTACAATCTGGTCCCAATATACTCCCATTATAAGAGTACTATCCATGATCAAGGGACGAGAAGAAGTACATAAATTGTTTCTGATACTAGTGGATTTAGATCCAAGTTTGGATTTCCAACCTGAAACTATGAAAGTCTGGAAGAAGGTTGCTCAGTTCAGAGAGCAACGTGTTGCAGAAGAAATGGCTATGGGTTATGCAGAACTAAGAGAAAGTATGGATGCCCCAGTCAGTAACTCACAGATTGAGTGATAAAAAATGTCATCCATGACGTCAGCCTCAGCGTGATAAATGAGGAATTGCTTTTCAGAAGTAGCTGTAAATATTAAAGCACTATAGGCCAAAGTAGTTTTAAAATTTGTGGTCCCAATGAAAAAAACTTATCTTCAGATAAAGACTAACTTCTTAGTTGTAAAAGTAAAGCAGTCTTTGTCTTTATTTAATTATTGTAATGAATACAGCTGGAAAACAGTACTAGAGGCACCAGCTGTCCATTTAGTTTTGAAATGTAGTAAAGCTGGCATACTATTCCAGCTACCTATTGTAATTATTGTACTATTTTCTTTTGAGCTGGCAAACAGTAATATAGACACCAACTTAGTTTGTAAAAAGTATATGTATACCTCTTCAACTTATTGAAGAAGGGAGTGAAATTAAATACAGAGTTTATTAAAGAACAATCTTTGTCAAGTCTTTATCTGTATAATAATTTTGCTTCTATATATCTTTCATCCTTCAAAATGGTCTGATATCTAGGAGTGTTGCAGTAAGACCTAACCAAAAAAGGCAGTAAGTCATATCTTTCATATCTCTCTGAAGAGATTGCTGGTGACGAGCTTGGAAGGAAGGCTAAAGCTATTGCGGAAGCTTAGTGGACCCTATCTACAAAGGTATGTATTTTATAAATGTTTTAATTTTACGATTAAACATTTATGTCTTCCACCCGATCTGCTAATAACAATTGGCTTAGAGGTCTAGCTTTAACTCAAGCTAGGAGGGAAGAGCTGAGTGCCAGTCTTATACTGTAAGATCATTTCTTTGCTTTATATGAACAAATAACAATAGAATTACCTGTTACTATAGAAAGGATTGAAAGACTTGAGAAGCCTAATAGAAAAGATTTTGAACTTAAAAATTTTCTAGACTAAGAACTTGAATTTAATAATTTTCATTATTTAGAAAGGCTTGGTGCTTTTGCACGCTTATTGGATAACCAGTAATGCTTCGGTTTGCTCTTATCCTGATTGTCATTACCTAGATCACGGTGTAGACAAGGATCCAATAATAGGATTATTAAATTCTATTATAGATCGTTTAGACTCTCTAAATAATTCTATAAATAAATTGTTCAACAATTTAGAAGAATTGACTCTCAGACAGAGTGAATTTGAGGATTTTTTCCTTGAAAACAAAGGCTCTTTAGGACTTATTGCTAGCTATCGTTATCACAACGAGTATAAAAAGATGAAAGAAATCAGAAAAAAAAAAAGAAAAACCCTTTGAAGATCTTTAGGAGTAGCTCTCTATAATTCTGCCTCTTAACAGATTAATTAGAGAGAGAGAGCATACTCACTTGAATGGTATCAGAGCCTAAAAGTAGGGGTTTTGGATTTCTTTGAAAGAAAAAAAGGACTTTTGGGGGTTAAAATAGAAATAACCTTAGTTTGAGGCAGATAAGAACTGCCAGTGAAACTAAGTTGAAAGTCTAAGAATTTTTGTGTTACTTTTTAAAGTTCAAGGACGACAATGTGCATTAGTCAATACTTCAAGAACTACCAGTGAAATGATCCCGCCTAAAAGGAGGTGAATTGAATTTTTAAAATTTTTCGAATAAACTTAGAATTCTAAATCTAAGGTCTAATAGTGTGAAGTCTACTTATAGTAAGGTTGCAAATAAAATATAATTAAGTATAATTTCAAATCACAAAGTATATCCAAGAATAATAATGTATCAGATGTTAGATATGCAAACTTAAATCAAAACACATAACAAAAATTATATTATCTAAAACAAAATGTATTAAAGTTAAAATTAGATAATTATAAAACTGTGAAACTATAATTTCAATTAAATTAACTCACAAAATCAGTTCAAAATAAATATCAAGTATAATATATAAACTTATGTATTATATCAAAGCAAATAATTGATGAAATAATTAAGCAACTAAAAATTCAAATATTTGAATTAAGTGATTTTGCTTCAATGAAATTGGATTTGTTGATCAAAATAGATGCCTCCTAAAATTAAAATATTAGTAACAATTTATATATTAAATCAAATCAACAAAAATCAAAAGAAAAATAAAAATTACAGTTTAGTAAAAGTGTAGGGATAGAAAAAATCTCAATATTTATAATGGTTCTCGCCTATATCAACTCTCTCAAGTATTACATCTTTTAGAAGTCTTTTCCACTAAGTAGCTCTTTTTAAATGGTAGAGCAATCACCAATTACAACCTAAAATTTTCACCTAAAATTTAAACATAAGTTTACACAAGTACTTGAAAACCTATTATGAGGAATCAAAATGCTTATCAGGGCTAAGTCTCATGAATTTGGAGCCAATACCCCCTCCTTTATCATGTTTTAAAAATGATTTTAATTTTTGGATCCTTTTAGAAAGTCGCCACCATAATTTATTTTTATTGAAAAAATATGAGGTAAAAATATAATTTTGACTCCATCTATAATCAAATAAAAAGAACACTAGATCTTTGAACAAGATTTATGGATTCGTGGACTAGGATTTCCATTGTAATTAACAGTGATTTTACTTTCAGTTTTATTATTGCTTGAAAGTATCATTTTTATGAATGATATTTTTCGGATACAAAATAATAAGTAAAGCAATTAAACCATTCATCCAAAAAAACAAAATAAAGTAATAATTTACATCAAAATAATGAATAACAACTCTAACCCTTATGGGGTTCTACATTGATCACACATTCCTTAACATTATATTGAAATAAACATAGAATGAAAACAAACAGAAAGCTAGAAATAGGAAAATGATTTTTTTTTAAAAATTTTTGGATTTGCTGCTTGATTAAAAGCATAACTATATATCCCTTTGAATGAGAATATAAATTCACGTAGTTCACCCTTTTTTCAAAAGTTGTTTCGTTTGAAAAGAGTTTTAGACTTTACGCATATTTCAAGATGAAATATGAGGGAATGAGCAATTTAGGATGTCCTAAATTAGATAGATTTGGATTGAGGGATTTATACTCTTAGTAAAGGTGGTCGGAGGATTTTAATTGATCGGAGTTCACTTTGGGAATGGTTTCAAATTTAAAAAATTAATTAATTCAAAGAGAATTGATTTTAGGCTATAAAGACCAATTTTTTAGTCTCATATTCCTTAATTCTCATTGAATTAAGGATATAGATTTGAATTCAAAGAGTAAACCTCTGTGTAAGGATATTAATTGGAAAACTCAAAGAGAAATAATTAAGTTTGGTTTTCTTTAATTCAAAGAGAATTAAAAAGGAAAATTAGTGTGTGAGTGAGTGAATGAGGGTGTGTGTGAATTCTTAATCCCAAAGAGAGATGTGAGAGAGGTGGTGAAGTGTGTGTAAAATAAAGGGGGGAAAGGGGGTGCTTATTGGCAAAGGTGAGGAGAGAGAAAATAGATGAACAGTGCAGTAGCCCGCTAGAAGAGGACATGGATCCACCAACATGCTTTGGTGGATCCGCCAAAGCATGGTGGTAGATCTAGGGTCATAGCTTGGTGGTAAGTGGTGGCTTGGGAGGAGCAAACACCTGGAGCCCGCAGGAGGAAGACCTGGATCACCAGGTGCCCTTGGTGGATCCACCCAGGCATGGTGGTAGATCCACCATGCCTAGCCACAGGATCTAGATGATTCTTACCTTTTTGGCTAATCGAAATGCACTGAGTCCACGAAGGGTCCCATCTGATTCGAAATGAGTCTGACTACTTTCCAAGGGTCTCCAAAGGTTCAGAAAAGTATGATTGCTCAACAAATGGCTTGATTATTGCTCTCAAACCTGCACTAGACTGGTTATATGCAAATAAGGTGCAAAATTACATATTCACACCTATAGCCCAAGAAGATATCTCATATCTCTTATAAACAAGCTTATAATCTAGGTGATTGCAGCCTTTTACCAAGTGTTTTAACCTATAAACATTAATGAACAAGAATTTTAACCGTAAACACTTTAAACGAAAACCTAATTATTTTAATAAAGAAACACCAAAAGAATTAACCATGTATTTTCATAACGAGCAACCATGTAATTTACCAAAAATACACAAAGGATCACCGAGTAATTTAACCCTAAATACTCAAAGGAACCAATCTGATGTTTTAACTTAGAAACTCCAAAAGGAACACTCACCTATAAACACTCAAACGAATAGTCCAAGAGTTATAAACCTAAACTCGCAAAAATGCACAGATTCTCTCTCTCAAATTGATTTATAATGGACAAAGATAATGTCACGACCTATCTCGGAAGTCGTGATGGTCCTAGGGTACGGGTGATGCATACGCGACCAGTACCACGTAGAACCCTATAGACTATCTATATGACATGCAACAAACAAATACTACTTAAATAATTATAAAAATGCAGAGAAAATTTCGACAGCATCTCCCCTAAAATAGGACCATGCCCAAAATATCAAAACAAACAATTAACACTTCTATAAAATTCACAATAATCTCTAACTCCTGATCCCTCTGGATCTCCATCATTAATCCCAATATCTCCATCAATATATATATAACATACATCTCAATCATATATGATTACTCAAACATTAATTATAATCAACATTATATAAATATATGCAACTTATAATTATCTACATGCCAAAATCTATTTACAGTACCATGGAACTATTCTAAGTATTTTC
>CANXYC010112642.1:0-55256 GCA_948193065.1 Aleurites moluccanus | reverse complement strand
GATTGGGTTTATTGATGTTACAAATGGAAGCAAGCCCATGAGAGTCAAACCCATTGGGGCCCCATTGAAGACTTTGCAAATTTTTATTTTTGGTTATTTTTACTCTTTCAGCTTTGTAATAGATTTAAGTAATTACTATTTTTGGTGAAGTAGTTGTTCTAGCCTAATTAAGTATTTATCTTGTTTTTAGGTTATGTTTAATTGTATTATCAATTTCAGCCCTTTTTCCATGCTGTTAGGGTTTTGTAAGGATTGTAGAGACTATATAAAGTCTCTTACATGAAAATGGAAAGGGACAAGCAATGACAAGAACCTACTTTTCCTTTATTCTTTCCTTTTTTTTCTTTAAGCTTTGCTGATTTCTTTTCTGCAGCATTTCCTTTTTTCTATTGTTAATTTTCTTACAAGCTTTTATTTTGAATGTTAACTTTCCTTTTGTGTTGATGCTATATTTAATTTCCAGCATTTGAATTTACAAGTTTTCTTCTCTTTCTTTCTTTCTCTCCCAAATCCGAACCCACCATTCTTGAATATTCAAGAAACCTAATTTTCTCTCTCATTAAGAACACCATCAAAATCTCATCAAACCTTGGCTTCCAACTTCAAATAGTCTAGAATTATCCCCATTCGAATCATATTGGGATTGGAAAACATTTGCTTACCTAAATCTCCAAAGTCCAAAACCAATCTCACACTAAGCCTAGGTGAGCTCACCCTTACTGCCTAAAATTTGTGTTTTCACAAATCAATTCCAAATTTCATAAAACCTATGCCAATCAACCTTAAATACTTCCATTAGAATTATCCTTAAGTTTGGTAGCATTTGGATTCCATTTACTTTGTCAATTTGGAGTTTAAAGTTATAAACCCTGAGTTGGCAATTTAGGGATTCTGCACTTTTGGCTTTGGGGAACAAAAATTGACTTACCCTTGAGTTAAATCAAGGTTAGAAGACACTTAATCAAGGCTGGAAACCATCAGCTACTTTGCTCTTCATTCTACAGACTGTACTATCTGGTGGGAGAGAGTCAGAGTTCAGACATTGGGGGAGTGGGCTACCCTTAAACATCCTCCAATTGATATGAGATGAGATTCTGACATCCATGCTTTAGAGGAGTCCTCTACTGGTTCACCCAAGCATTTATTTCTTGAGCTTGAGATTCCTTACACAAAGTTCTATCAGACCTGTTTGATGGGTTGTGTTGGGGATCTATGTTAACTTTCTGCTCATTCTATTGGTCCTCTTGCTCAGCCAGAAATTGCTAGTATAAAAGCATCTACTATGGCTCCTCTAGCAGCTGGAGATTTGAGTTCCTATGCAGGAAACAAACATGAGGATGCCTTAACCCTTTTTCTAGAGATCACTAGAGAGATTTTTTATATTGAAGACGAAGGTTAGATGAGGATTTACCATGTTCCGGATATAGTTCATCATCTTGCCCTAGAGTTTCCTGAGAACATTACGATATGTATCTTCTTCTTACCTCTGAAAATGATCCTTTGGTAATTTCTATTGCTTATGATGTTTTCTGTGTTAATACAGGTTCAAGCTGGCTATATTTAGTGAACTTATCGGTTGGGGTGTCGGATGGAGATGGCTATCACCTCTTTATTGACTCAGAGGGATGTTGACAAACAGGCCCGTCAGTAAAAGGATCCTAGTCACTGGAAGAGGAGAGGCTAAGATTCTAATTATGCTTTTTTGTCACCTTTATATGATGCTTGCATTTTTATAGATGTTGGATGTATGCATGCAAAGACGGCTATGCACCCTCTATTTTGATGGATTTTTATGCAATGATGAATTTATATTATTGTGCAAAATTTATGCAACTTTCATGTGAGGTCGTGCTTAAGATTTATGCAATGCATATACTAAAATGTCCCAGAAATTCTGTTATGAGGTCCTACAGCTTAAAACATAAGAAAACGGAGCTGCCAATAGGAAGAAGAGGAGCTTCCATCTGGTTGAAGGGCTGTTGTCGCTAAAGTGAGGAGTTACTATTGCCAAAGGCAGTTTGTGTAGCTAGCAGCACCGCCAGTTAGGCATATTATGCCGCCAGCTCCACAGCAGGCTGCCACTAAAGCCCTAGTTTATTCCAAATTAGTTTTTTGCCTATAAATAACACTTCTTGCTCTGCAAAAATCATTCTTGACTCATCCATTTGCTTTTCAGACATTTTCTTTAAATTATCTATACTTTCTTGAGTTAATATTATTTCCCAATAGAACCCTACTTCAGTCACTATATGTTCCTATAGACCAAGAACTTGGATAAGGTTGAGCAGATGAACTTAGGTAGGTATTGGTTCAGCTCTATTTTGACCCTAAAGGGAGTGAAAGTGGACTGGACTTTTCTGAATGCTTGTGTGAACTTTAAGGATCCTGTTGACCATGTATTCCACTTTAGAGTTAGCATGGAGAAGATGTGTCCCACTTTTTAGGAGTTTAGTGTTATTCTGAGCAGTAACTCGAATGCTGCTTTAGTTGTTCCAAAATCTAGGGTTGGGCATTTCCTATCTTTTAGGAAATTTCTTGGTTTGGGACATGATCTGGCTAGTTCCATGGTTCATGAAGATAGAGTTGACCTCACTGCAGTGATTACTGAGTTTCAGGACCTTGATAATCCCATAAGGCAGAAGTTCAAGATGATTTCATTGGTTTTTTGTCTGACTGTTGGATATCTGTTTTCTAATTCTCCTGGTTGGAGAGATATTGAGATAGTGAAGCTAGTGGCCCGGATGGAGCAAGGGTGTAACATAGCGAATTTGATTCTGGTTGAGACTCTTCTGAGTTTGGATGATGATTATAGAGTGTTGGGGTCCTGATTGGTGAACCCAATCATTCTTCAGGTATAACACTTTCATCTTGATCCTTTTTATGTTTAGATCTTTTTGGTTTCTAACTTTTATTTTGGGATGACTTAGGTCTAGTTAAAGGATCATCTCTGGGTAGTTGGTCCTCTAGATAGGTTACCTTATTCTGTTACTAGGTATTGCATGCACAGGACCCTGATCCTTTTTGACTCATAGAGAGAGTGGATTGTTTGGTTGTTGGAGCTGGATCCAAATATTATTTTGTGGTATTGAACCTGGTGTGAGATTAATTCCTTCATGATGATGAGTTTTAGCTATAGGTGAAGGAAATCAAAACTAGAAAAGCAGCGGAATAAAAAAATTTATTCGATTTCCTCTAGGATCCATATGAAGATCCAGATTAGAAGGTTAAGGTTTATACCTTTGTTTGATGATTCGACTATAAGGTTCGATTCTGAGTCAGGAGCAAAAGATTTTTCACCTTTTGCCTTTACGGTATCCACATGAATGGATCGTCCCTCCTTTGATTCGTCTCATTAACAAAAAGGATATCTTTGAGACGTTTTGCTAGATACGTCTAAGAGAATTAGGATTAGGGTTCAATTTCTTTTTTTTTTCTTTTCTGAAAAATGACAGAAAAAGTGTGTTAACCTAAAATAAACATCACATGTATATTTATAGGCATTTAACCCTAGCATTAGGTCAACTAATAAAACCCTAATTCGCCCCATCTGACTTAGGCTCGAATTTTAGGCTTATATTAGTTCTTAGCTAAATCATTTAGCCTAATGCTTATTTTTAATCCAACTCATGAATTAAAATTTCTATCATCAATCCGATCTAAATGTGTGACCCTATAGGTTCCCATAACATTAACAGTGACATAAAATCATATTTTATGTCACAAGTAGTGAGCAGTGTCTAGCAACACATCAATGCTACCTAAGTCACGAGAATGTCAATGACTTGACATAACCTTTCTTATGATAAAATTACCAAGTAATTAAATCCTGTTGTCCTAGATGTCTCGATTGAACACGAGTCATGGAATATGTCATACTCGCATAGTTCAATCTTTATATTTTTGATACCTGAGTAGACTCCTAAATCAAATGACATCAATATCTCATATTGACTCATTTGAGTATGGCCATGCATTTTAGGTCTCGCTCAATCAAAGGGCACAAAGACATCACTTCTATTGTATAGGAGAGATAAATTCTATCTTAATCACTCAACATCCCTCTACATAATTTGTGGCACATCCAATTATTGTTTTTATAGTACATCCCGTTATGAAAAAGACGTTTAACAGTATCAAGATATACCACTCCTTATGTTGGGATCTTTGATGATCTCAAGTCAAAGGATAATACTATTATTATCACTGTGAGAAATACTTATGACACTCATACAACAATCCATGTAGTATTCTTATGGTGGGTCAATCTAGTATATAGTTCTCCAACACGTACTTATGTGTTGACTTGATATCTCATATCCATGACCATTGTCATCAGTCACTACACATATTAGTTTCGACGTATTATTGATATCCCATTTCACAATAATACTTGACTAGAGATGATTTTAGAATATCTTATTCTAGAGACATTATTATAATAATTTATATTATGCAGTTATTCAAATAATCATAATAATGAAAGTCATAAATATATAAATCATGATATAAAATGTACCAAAAACAATCATTTGATGATTGATCTTTAGGGCACAAATCCAACGATCTAAAGTTCAATGAATTTTGTTTCACAAATTAAAACTTGATGAACATGTTGAAACTTGAAACTAAATGATAATTGGACTCACCGCAGTGAAACTGAAAATGGTGACATGTACTCCTAATTTCCTTGTGCTGTAAAACTGACATGGGTAACTCCTCGATCACCTTGAAATGCATCCAAACCTAAAAGCAGAATTTGGATCTATAACAAATGGAGTAAAGAGAGTTCTATCAGAAATTTTAAAGTGAAGAATAGAAGTTGCAGGGTTAGACCTATAACCTTACAAATGGCAAGATGTACAAGCATAAATGTTAAGAGAGGGAGAGCATAATTTCGTCAAAAGTAACTCTTTCGATTAAGGAATCTTGAACTCACACCAAAAAATTTTCGTAGTAATATTTAATGGATTCTAAATAACCAGCTCTTATAAAAAAAAAAAAGATGAATAAACTTTGTTCCTGTTGTTATTGAATGATGTCAAATTCAAGAGGCATATCACAAGTGGGATTATGGAGCAACATGATAAATTGATAAGCATGGTTCATAAAATTCTTTATAATAATAGTGATATTATGGATGTCAAAGATTATACAGAAGTAAGAACAATATTTATATAAAATTGATTTATGTAAAAAGGATATTTTAAAAAATTCTACATAGTGCAGAGGCTAGAGTAGTGCATATATAGAGAAAAACATAGGGCCTATGAATGGTGTGACCCAACTTTCTTTGCCTCAACAATGTGCCCCTTTTATTCCTTAGATATCTGCATTGAAAGAGTGCTTTTATAGAGCAAGCAAGACAAAAAAGATGAGAAAGATTTAATTAATTTGTAAATTGAAATATGGCAATGTAACAAATAAGAACCCGGATTGAATGTCAGAGAATGTGGATTCTCTTACCATTTCCAATACAACAACAGAAAATTGAAAACTAGCTCAATTTACCGGTCAAAGTTTATGGAATGCAGAAGTCAATGTATCCGAACACAAGGAATGTGGACAACTTTGGGCCAGTAATCTCCTCTCTCTTTTAAGCACTTTGCTTCCAGAAGAGGGCAAGATTCAATATCTATAATTTCAAGTGTGGTTGGGGGGCCCTTCTTTGGTAAGGACTGGAGTTTAGGGCAGCTAGTAATTGTTAAAGATTGCAGCAAGTTGAGGCTTTGGAGGCCCTTATATATAGATTTCAGAATCTTGAATCTCATAATCCAAAGAGAGATTAGCGAAGTGGGAAGTAACAAGCCCTCATCATCTGGAAAGAAAACCACCATATTTGTACTAGCCCTACAACCATTGATTGTCAAATCACTAAGAGAGCTGAGTCTATGGAGTCCCCACTCTGATATTGGCTCTGTCACATATATTTAGAGGCAAGGCTGCCCGGGGAAAGGACACCAAACATCCACAATTCCTGATCACAAGTTTAGTTAGGTTTGGGAGTGATGTCCCTGGAAAAAACGACAAACCTCCGCAATCATATGCCTCCAAAAATTGAAGAGTTCTGAGGTTTTGCATCCAATTAGGTAGAGATATCAAATTCTTATATTTCCATATTATGAATTCAACAAGATTGGGAATGGAGAATCCATGTTCTTTGAATGACTTTAATCCAAGGCAGTTTGTTACGACTAATTTAGTGAAATGCAAGTGTCTGTTGTTTAGTGATTACTAAGGATTGTTCTATGCAATATGAAAACTAAAAATTCTTTAGTGAATCAGGAAACTCCCCGTTGAAAAGGAAATGAGAGATGGACATTCTTCTGTAGAAAACATTGATCCATATTCACCAAAGACAAGAGTTGTTTCTCAGACAGATTGGAAGTATATGTACGACACACCTGTTACTATGCTCAAAACTTCTAAAGTAGATGGCGAACTAGCTGCTGGAAATGACGAGTTTTGGGCATTTTCAATTATCAACTCTCTGAGAGATGTAAGATTGTGCAGCCCACTTGGCAGCCTCTCCAAGTTACCACACTTCTTTATCATCAAAACTTTAAGATTGCACAGTACAAGCCCTTTCTCTCCCTCTATCAACGACATGAGCTACTCGCATTTTTTATCATTAAATACTTCAGACAAACAGATTTTTTGAAAGTAATTCCTTCTTGCCACAAGTATGCCAGTTCACCACAATCATCAATCTCCAAATTTTCAAGTGCTGCAAACCAATACAAGCACTTCATCTAAACTTGCAAGGTCCAAAATATTCTTAACTTTTAAGGTAATGAGGAAGATGAGATTATAAATATTCCTGAGAAGCGTTCCTTGGCATTCTTCAACATTCAATTCTCCAAGTAATGGGAGCATTTTAGTAAATCTGACAACTGTAGTCAACGCTGAATGCTAAGTTTTTTTAAGGAAGGAAAATAGATTGGCAATTTCCCAGCCAAACTTAGAACATCCAAATATTGTAAGCTCATGCAAATTAGGAAAAAACCTTATAGCCTTTTCACTGAGACCATTAAACCATGTCCACTGCTTCTACCCTGACATATCCTTAAAGCTTAGAGTCTCCAGGCATGAACATCCATCCCCATAAAACCCAACACTCGCTTCTCTTACCCCATGCATGCCTTCTATGCTCAAATCTCTAAGTAATGGGAGTAGCCCAAGTGGTGCGAGAGATATGATTTTATGACAATTATAAATCTGACTGCACCATGTTCTTGAACAACGGATCTGCTACCCATGAAGGAAATGTTGCCCCACCATATGATCTAATGGAAAGACTTGATAGATTTTCGTGAGGTCATAGTGAGTTAAGGATCTACATTACATCACTTTCATTTCGCAAATCATGGAAACTATCACTCCATTTCAATTCTAATTCATCAAGACCCTACTTCTCATTTAGTTTGGCAAGCTCTGCATCTTGAAAGTTCGCAACATTGTGCAAACCTGTAATTTGACGTTTCCCTTGTAAATGAGGAAATTTTGGCAAAGCTGTTACCCCAAGTTCATTGCCCTTTCCCACAATAAATTTGGGCAAGATGTGAAGATTTGTCATGTTAATTATTTGCAGTGGCATCTCTAGTAAACTAGTTGTATCACTAATATCAAGGTGAAGCAGGTCAATCAAATTGTCAACGCCTGCAGGCAACTTAATAAGTTTCTGACACCCACGTGACCTTAATGTTTGCAAGTTGATGCGCTTATTAATAGATTCAGGTAACATTTCAGTTTTAGTGTAATACACGTTGAGGTATCGTAAATGCTTTAAGGTACCAATTGAACTTGGCAAATCCATTATATAATAACCAGCAAGTGATAGTACCCTCAAACATTTTAATTGTGGCACCAAGTCATGCAGAACCTTATAAGCCATATGATGATGAAAAATTCTGGTAACACCAAAAAACTTCACAAGCTCTTCATATCATAGAGAACTTCAAATCTCTGTGAGATGTCAAATGACTGTTGAGTAAATGATGAATGTCACACCTTTCTATATGATTTAGCACTCTTGAATTTGTCATCCAAAATAAAGCATGTTTCTCCATAAAAAAAATTGGGCTAACTCCTTATCAGGTCATGCATTATATATTGAGATATGTTGCTACTAGATTGTTGCAAAAATTATCTTGATAACAGATCATGAGAATATGGATGACCTAATTCTTCTATTTGCTTCTTTCCTTCTGGATGCTGTAAGAAACCCTCTGCCATCCACAGTAGAACCAACTCATTCTCATCAAATTCAGTCCTTGGGAAAACTGCACAATAGGCAAACATTGCTTTAAATGGGAAGAAAGATGAGAATTGCTCAATCTCAATGCTGGAGGAACACCACTTTTCTTCTCAGGTAGATCCCAAGTTAAATTGATATATAAGAATAATAAAGGATGTAGTGAAAAGATTGACGTGCAACTTATTTATCTCCTTCAAGAAGAATTAGAGGGTGAAGATTATATTTTTCGAACCGACATTCGCGATAACTATTAGAAATGGTTGTAACTTGAACTTGCTGATCTTTTCTTATGATATTGACTTGAATGTAATATCATAATCAATCATGTGAAATTCTAAGCTTAGATTGTATCTTTGAGAAATACCAATTACAAGTGATTATTAATGATAAAATTTTGCCAATGAGTTCTTGTGATAAAGCTACCATCATAAAAAGTTTTAGGGTTTTCAGGGATCTTCTTGTTTTTGGAATTGATGACAGTAATTACTAGGCAATTTTTGAAGGTATACAAATCTCTTCTAAAACATAGAAATGGAATAGAAGGAAAACAAAAAATTCGCTAGAGGAAGGGCTTGAACCTTCGACCTTGTGGTTAACAGCCACACGCTCTAACCAACTGAGCTACTCCAGCTAATGCTAATTTTTTTGCAATATTTCCTTCTTTCTTAAAGTTAAAACCAATTCTGGCATTGTTAACAAATTAAAACAAGAAGTTACGAGTCTTATTAATGACTAATTAACACACAAAATAAATAGTGAATAATAATATTTAAAATTAAGTTAATTGACAAGTATATTTATTTTTTATTTTATTAATATATATTTAATTAATTTTTAGATGAATAATTTTTATGTTCGTGCTTCGTGACTGTATTTTTTATATTATTCAGTTAATTGAATGGCAATATATATATATATATATATATATATATATATAAAATTTGGGTGAAAATATTTTAAATTTATCCAGAAGAAAATATATAAAAAAATGATTCATATTTAAATAATTAAATTAAATAAAATTGATTGGGTGTGCATATTTTGCCTTGAACACTGTTCAGTAGCTAATAATTCAATGTCTTAAGAGTTATCCTCGACCAGAATTCTATAATTCTAAAATCATGATTAACTGCAGCAACAGATGTAGGGACCCACAGTACGGGATATAAAAACGTCGCCGTTTTCTAACTACCACTAAAACGACACTGTTATTATTTTGCTGCCCTTTTCCACACAGATATAAATGGAAAGCTCACATAAATTTGCCAGCTTTCTATTTCTGGTAGTTGCTTTCTCTCTCTGGGAAAAAAAATAATAAACTCTCCAATGCCTCACCTATAAGCTTCTTCTTTTCCCTTCTTTCTCTTCGCCGGCAACCTTGATCTAGCCGGGAGAATCCTCCGATCACGGGATTCGTTTCGATGATCGAGTCTAGATACTCAAATTCTATTCTTTTGTATTCCTATTGCGATTTTTCAATTTCAAATTCGCTAATTGTGGTATTTATATATAATTATTAATAATCATTTATTTAGATGGAGGATTATGGAGGTAATGATAGTGAGTACTGTTACTCTGATGATCGAGATTCGCTCGACGGTATCGAGAATGAGGATTTCAATTTTCATTGTGTCCCTTCTAAGGGTCCCACTACCGAGGTATATGTAATTTTTCTTCATCTTCTTCTGTTTTTGGGATTTTTTGGGCTTCTTGGATGGGCAATTGTGTTTGATTGTGAGGATTTACTGGTTATTTTAGGGTAAAGACTGGATTTTTACATCAATTTGGTCTGATCTTGTTGGTGCTTTGGTGCTTTTTGGCTGTTTAGGGGTGTGGTTTTGAAATTAACAGTCAACTTTTTTTTTTTCTTGGGGGTTCGGGAAGGGGTGTGAAAGGGGCCTTATTTCTTATATTTAATTTGATATTAGCTATAAGAACTCTATTTTAGGATATTTTTGCACTTAATTTTCAATTTCTTTGATTTGTTAGTTTTTAAAGAATGCTTTTTTATAATGGCATTTTCTTTTCCATTATCTCTCACTGTTAAGTAATTCCATAAAGCCCACCAACTTTGTGAGACAACAAATCCCATTTAAGAAGCAAATGCTGCTAGTACTAGTTCAGTAGATTTTAAAGGACAAGGAGTTGAATTCTGTGCAGGATATTATTAGGATTGCTATATCTCTCGTTTGAATTAAATTAAATATATAGTCTATCTAAGGAAAAGTAATTAATTTTTTAATCGTTCAATTCTTGACATGGAAAAGCGGCTTTTTGCAGATAATCACGAAGGAATCCCTCTTGGCTGCACAGGTAATAAGAAAATTGCTTTCAAGCTTTTCAAATTTTCTTCTTGCATACATATCTTTCTGCTCCAATAATTGATGTTTTGTTTTGGGATTTTTATATGTAGAGGGAAGATTTGCACAGAGTAATGGAACTGCTATCATTGAGAGAACACCACGCAAGGACCTTGTTGATACATTACCGTTGGGATGTTGAAAGGTTGCTTGCTGTTTTTGTAGAGAAGGGGAAATCATACTTGTTCATTGAAGCAGGTGTTACTGTTGTTGAGCAACTGGATATTGATTCTCCCCTGACTTCATCTTCTACAATAACATGTGATATATGCATAGAGGATGTATCTGGTAATAAGGCGACAAGAATGGACTGCGGTCACTGCTTTTGCAATGATTGTAAGCACTCAGCCTATTACTTGTGGCATCTGTTATCCTTTATGACAGTGGGTATAGTGTTTGTGATATCTTTAAATCAAGTTATCATTGGACCTTGACCATCAATTGAAGGCAATGTGATCACTTCTGGAAAGAAGTATTGTTTTATATTCAATTGATGTTATAAAGTTTAAAACCTTTGTTTCACTGTTTTTTCTTTTTATCTTACTGTATCCTTTTCGCACATATTACACACTTAGAATGGCACGGGAACTTTGGGTGTTATCCTCCAAATATGAGGGGAAAAATAGGAAAAATTGTCCGATATGGATATAAATTGGATATATCCAAATCTGAGTAGCGTAACTGCGAACATATTAATGGTCTGGTGGCATGTCATAAGGGCTATATCTTACGTCTATGTTCCATGTCAAAATGTTTTTTAATATTTTTGTTCTACAAAATGCAATAAATTTTACTGATTGATTTCATATATTGATATTGCCTTTCAAAGGTTGGACAGAGCATTTCATTGTGAAAATAAATGAGGGTCAAAGTAGGCGTATCCGGTGCATGGCGCACAAATGTAATGCTATCTGTGATGAAGCTGTTGTCAGAAATCTAGTCAGCAAAAGACATCCTGATTTGGCTGAGAAATTTGATCGGTTTCTTCTTGAATCATATATTGAGGACAACAAAATGGTTAAATGGTGCCCAAGCACTCCTCACTGTGGGAATGCTATAAGAATTGAGGAAGATGAATGTTGTGAGGTAGAATGTTCATGTGGCTTACAGTTTTGTTTCAGTTGTTCGTCGGAAACACACTCACCTTGTTCCTGTTTGATGTGGGAGCTCTGGAGCAAGAAATGCCGAGATGAATCTGAAACAGTTAATTGGATCACAGTTCATACAAAGCCTTGTCCTAAGTGTCACAAACCAGTTGAGAAGAATGGTGGCTGTAACCTTGTGAGCTGTATATGTGGTCAAGCGTTTTGGTGAGCGTTATTTTCCTTCTGCTCTCTCTGCAATATTTATATTTGGTTCTTATTGTCTATTTAATACTCTAAACCTTGATTCAGTGCATAAGTCATATATTGTTGTTGCTTCTAAAAGATGCTTTGAGTTGTGCATTGATTGTTCTCTCATTAGTAGTGTAGAACCCCTTACCGGCTAGGTCTGACATGATGCTGACTATTCTTTTCTGTTTAATATCTTTCTTTCATTGACATAGTTGCTATTTCCTCGCCATTTTTTTCCTTTTGACTCAGTTGGCTTTGCGGTGGAGCTACTGGGAGAGATCATACATGGTCTAGAATATCTGGTCACAGTTGTGGTCGATATAAGGAGGATCGAGAGAAAAAAACAGAACGGGCAAAACGAGACCTTTATCGATATATGCATTATCTTAACCGCTATAAGGCTCATACAGATTCCTTTAAGCTTGAAAGTAAACTTAAAGAGACAATCCTACGGAAGGTGTCAATATCAGAGGAGAGGGAATCAAGACTCAGGGATTTCAGCTGGGTAACTAACGGACTCTATAGACTTTTCAGGTCAAGACGGGTTCTTTCATATTCATATCCATTTGCTTTTTACATGTTTGGCGATGAGCTGTTTAAGGATGAGATGACAATGGAGGAAATGGAAATTAAACAAAATCTATTTGAGGATCAGCAACAGCAGCTCGAGTCAAATGTTGAAAAACTCTCCAAGTTCCTGGAGGAGCCCTTTGAGCAGTATACTGATGATAAAGTTATGGAAATAAGGATGCAAGTTATCAATCTATCTACAATCACTGATACCCTATGTAAGAAAATGTGAGTGGGTGTGACTGTTAAATTTGGCTTTCAATTATTGGCGGGACTTCTGAAATTCAAAAACTAATGAAATCACCACCTGCAGGTATGAGTGCATAGAAAGTGATTTACTGGGATCTCTTCAATTAGGTACCCACAATATAGCCCCCTACAAGTCAAAGGGCATTGAGAAGGCATCAGAACTTTCATCTTGTTGGAGCAACAAAATTAATACTACTGATACATGCCTACCATCAGATGGAAATACAAGTGGTAATTTGAATCCAACTATTTCCTTTGTGCTATGATTTAGAAGAGAAATTTTGTCATTTGGCACATTGTACTTGTCATACGCAATTAAAAAATAATCATATAATGGCTGTCCATCCTCCTTCGCTTTGTACCCGAACCTGCCCATCCCAAAATACTACGGGTTGGGTATGGAATGTAGAAACTTGGCCTATATATGCTTCCCCATACATCACAATTATCATATTTTTTGACACACTTGTCTCTCTGCATTGTCAGTTTTACTTACCCCTGGTTTTAATGATGGGCCTTTTTTGGTACATAAAATAAAGAATTTATACATTTGCATCTGACTGTCAGCATTAGAAATAGCTTTTTTCCTTTCATGGAGTGAAGATGTTCTCTTTGAAATGCATTGTTCCGTCCTGACTAATCTCTGGTGATCTTGTGAATCTTGTTATGCTCTTATCCTGCTGACAGATTTTGTTTTGGTGTTAAATGAACTGACCAAATTGATAATTGATCTTGTTAATGTGTTCCATTTTTATGGCTGAACTTGTTTGTAAGCTTCAGCCAACTGATGCTTATGGGGAAACACTAGTTTATTTTATTTTTAGGATTTGGGGAAAAAGAGAGATTTAATGCCCTTTTATATTTTTACCAATGAAGCCCAATTTTTGTACAAGATTTGTGATGTGATACATACGCAATGAAGACCAGAAATTAAATAATAATATTTAATTCAAATGGTTGTATTTGCTATTTGACTATTCCCAATTTTCTCTCAGTTACTCCCTAAGTTCAAGATCCTGTAATTCTGGTTCTCAAAAAAATAAATAAATAAAACACTAAATTCTTCTTGTTGCAATAGCAGGGGATGCCTTTGTTTTTGTTCCAATCAGCTATTTGGAAGGCATGGAATCAGTATTAATCACGACTTCACTTCCTCTCCTCTCTTTGCTTTCTTTTTCTTTCTTTTCCATTAAAGTCACAATGTCGAGCTGGAATATAGAGACTCTTTATTCCATGACACAAATAGCTGCTGTTGGTGCACATTCTATGTCTTTCTGCAATGCTGTTGGTGCTCTCTCTCTCCACACTCTCTCCTCTGCTACCCGCAATTCTCTCTCTCTCTCTCTGCAATGCTGTTGTTGGTGCTTTCTCTCTGCCATAGCCACACTTTCTCCTCTGCTACCCTCAATTCTCCTCTGCCATAGCCACATGTTCTCCTCTGCTACCCTCAATTCTCTCTCTCTCTCTCTCTCTCTCTCTCTGCGCCATAGCCACACTCTCTCCTCTGCTACCCCCAATCCTTTCTCTCTCTCTCTCTCTCTCTCTCTCTCTCTGCCGTAGCCACACTCTCTCCTCTGCTACCCCCAATTTAATCCTCACCCATAAAGATAGTTGTTTAGGTTTCTTACCCATACCTTAGAGAACTGATTTCCTCTTTCACTTTTCAGTTCTCTGAGCATGAATTTTATTTAAGATAACTGGTCAATGAGATGTGTGTCTTTCTTCTTGCCAAGATAGCTAATTGGGGTAGAGAGTTTGTTCTCTCAGGCTCATCTGATCTAACTAAAATATTCAGCTCATTTTCCTTAAGAGTGGGTGCAAATGACGCAAAATTAATTGTCAGAAATTGGCCTAATAGGTGCAAAAATAGAAGTTCATTCCTAATTTGACTTGACTTAATTTTGGATCCAACTGTACATTGGCAAAATCCAAATTGAGCTTTTTTCCTTGTATTTAGTGCATGGAGTTCCAAGCATGGTTTTTACTAAAGGCTGCTTCATAATGTTTCAGCTGTTTCAATAATGGAATTTTAGCCCACTGTTGTATTATTTTTCATTTCTTTATAGGTAAGTCACCAGTTGCCTACAAATAGCAGGTGAAACAAGAGAAATTTTGCCCAATGATTTGCTTAGTATCTTGCATATTTTGTTAAATTCTTGTTTGCTTTCAACTTGAGTGATTTTGCTTATGGCTTTAAGACTTCACGGAAGCAGTGGCCAATTTGGAGCAATTCAGACTGATTCCATGACACTGTTTCTTTGTCTGTTATTGTTTTAGATTCCGTTATTAAAAAACCTGGTTCTAAGCCCATTCAGTTTTAATAGAAACATATAGAAATATGATTTACTTGTATGGGTCTGCTCTGCTGTTTGGAAATTTAGGAAAATTGTTAAAGATAGTAATGACACACTGCATTGTAGGTGGGATATCAGAACATGATAGACCTTCAGGCTCTATGAGTTCAGATGATAGTGGATGCTCTTCTCGGAAGCGTGCTAGGAAGGAGGGAGGTGGCTTTTTTGATCTGAACTTGCCGGCAGAGATTATGGATAGGAACTGAATTCAGAGACTGCAGACTTTAGGAGTACAAAGTGTACAGCTCTAACTCAAGGCCCTCTTCTTTTTCTTCATGGAATTTGATCACTTGTGGATTAAGCACCAAATGCTTTGCCATTTACCCTAAATTGCTTTTTGTTCTGTGTTTGACATTGCTTTCTCTTAATGGGATGTTCTGGGAGATATTTGTTTCCACTTCTACCCAGTCTTTTTTTGTGGTACATAGCTATTTATTGGGTTTTCGTGGGGTATAGATATGTAAATTCTCTAGCTGGGTGGACCTTTGGCTAAGACTATTTTAAATCCTTGACATAATTTTGCAGAATGTGATAATCTTATTGATTTCTGCATAATTTAAAATGTTGTACTCTGAGGCAGGGTGGTTCTCTTTATATATATATATATAATTTTCTTGCTTTTTTCCCTCTTTCTTTTCTAGCTCTCCTTCTCCTTAGCCAATGATGTAGAAATCAGAAAAGCTATTGTGTTTATTAATGTAATTTTTCATATCAACAGATTCTGTCATTGTGGAATATGTTCAAAGAAGTGTTTAAACTCTCATTTTTGTTGTGGGAATTTACTAGTTAGTAGAGCAAGAAAGCCTGTAAAAAGGCTCTAGATCTAAACTGTTTCTCTTAAGTAAACTATTTCAATGGAGGTACTTTCTAATTGTGTTTGTGTACTCTCTTTTGTTTTCATGGTAGAATTTGGTCGTATATAGTGTTAGTTCTTTTAGAATTCTGGTGTTTATCGTGGGCAGATTCTATAATCAATGTCTAGCTTTTGGTTTAAGCTAGTCCTTCTGTAAAGTGTAAACCATTAGAGTAAATAATGCAATTTACAAATATTTAATAGGTAGAGTAATTAGTGTATATTCCTTTAAACAATAGACATATGATTAATTTTCTTTTTTCAATACTCAGAAAAAAAAAAAAAAAAAAAAAAAAGAAATTTGGAGTTAAGAAAATGAAAAATAAAATAAAATTATACCTTCAATTATATTGAAACGGTAATCATATTTTTAATTTAATTTATATTTTTTTAAAATATTTTAATACGCTCCTACTTCTATTATTATTTTTTTATTAAATTTAAATTTTACTTTTGATAATTTTAAATAATAAAAATATATGGCTTAAACTTATTTATATGAGTAAAAAAATAAACTGAAAGGTTAAATTCATGAGTCAGCCGAATAAAAACACAAAAAGATATTGTATAATTTTATTGGGATTTATATAAAAAAAAATATGTTAAAAGAAAATTGATGAAATTACTTCATATTATTTTAATTTTTAATTTGATTTCTACTAAAAGGGTAAATTCAAAATTTTAAAAAGCTTAACAATGACGACTTTAATATTTTTAAATAAAAAACTATGGGTATGAATGTTTTGACTATTTGTATTCCAATTTGTTTGGATTAAATAAATTTTATAAAATTTTGTATAATTTGTTTTACATTTCATATTTTTAAAAAATTTTATATTTGAAACATTAGGAAATATTCATTTCAATTTTATAAATTTATTTTCATGTAATTAAATATAATTAAATTAAATTTCATTAAAATAAATGAAATTTCCAAATAAATTTTATAAAACTAACAAAATAAATTTTGGAGATAAAAATATGTTTTTCATGCTCATTCTCTCTTCTCTCTCCTTTTTTTTTCTTTTTTTTTTTAATCCCACTCTTTTTTTTACACACTCCTCTTACTACTTTTTCTAATATTTTTCACTCTTTATTTTTTCACTTATTTTTTTAAACTAATTTTTATTATATTTTATAAATTAAATATTAATTATAAATATAATTATTTTTTATTTTATTTTTTAATTATATTTATTATATTGAGAGCATTTTAGAAAATAAAAATAACTCAAATATATATTTATTCGAAACAAAAAATAAAAAATTCAATTATATGTTATATTTTAAATTATGTTTCAAATATAAAAATTTATTCTTAAATAAATTTTAAATTATTTATAAATATTTTTTATTTTTATAATTTATTTATTCTAATTACATGGTTGATGTCTCATGTATCATAGACTTGCATTGCAATTGAAGAAAGGGCTCAGAAGCCCACAGAAGATGCTTTTTATTATTGTTAAGCTGCCGGGTTGAGTGGCTACCGAGTATTTTTAGACGGTAGTCCATCATATGCAACATTTTAGAAATTTAAATTTTTTTAAAAAATTATAATTTAATAATATTTGATGTAATGAATTTAATAATATATTTTTTATATTAAATAAAAATTAAATGAATAGAAAAAAATGAATTATAAATTTTATGTATTAAATCTAACGGTTTCAATTTAACGATTTGTAATATATTTTTTTTCTATACATTTGATTTTTATTTAAAATAAAAAATATATCATTGAATTTATTATATTAAACATTATCAAATTATAATTTTTAAAAAATTTTATAAAAAATTTTAAATTTCTAATATATAGCACATGAGGAGCCATACTTGTCTTTGGAAAGTTCACTGATTGCTTAATGGCATTTAAAAAATTATATTTGGCTTCATTTCAAGAACTTGCTTTGTCTAGGGCTTTGCAGTCTTGTTTCCAAATTACAGGCCGATATCTCCAATACTTTAATAGATTTAGATTTACTCCAATACATAAAATATGATTTATTTTATGTTTTTATAATTTTATAATTTTTTTTCTGATAATTTAACTATAATTGAAAGTTGGAATTCAAAATTTTATAATTTTATAAATGATTTTAATATTTTATTTTTCCATTATAAACAAATTTGTATAATATAATATTATATTCATCCATTTAAAAAAAATCATACTAATTTCAATTGATTAAGTTTTTGTAACTTATATTTTTTTTAAGATAAATTGATATTTATTTATTATTTAATTTTATGTTTTTACTTTATTTTTTATGGGAAATCATGTTTAAATTTATAAGCATTTGTTACTTAAATTTTTAAAAAGTTATTAGGTAAATAAATCTTTTTTGTCTATAACCTCATACCAATTAGTTGAATATTAATTAATACGTAATCGATTGAACACTATTTGAAAAAAGAAAATTTTTTTTTCTCAGAAATGAAATGTTCCAAATGTTTTTGAAAATTCTTATTCCTATTATATCATTTGTATCTACATACATTAGGATCCCAATTCATAGATCTCTCGAATTGAGAAAGAAAAATAAGAAGATCGAACTAGTTTTTCTGATTCTATTTCAAATTTGATAAATATTGGTTGATTATATATTTCATTATAATTCTATGATTCAGAGTATCATTTTCTATTTAATTCTCGAATTGAGAAAGAAAAATAAGAGGATCGAACTAGTTTTTCTGATTCTATTTCAAATTCGATAAATATTGGTTGATTGTATATTTCATTATAGTTCTATGATTCAGAGTATCATTTTCTATTTAATCCCTTTGAATTTCATATTTGAAATTGTAATCGGATCTATTCATAAAAAAAATTGAGTTAATACGTTTGTTATGTACCTATAGATACTATATTTTATTTGAATAAGATTTAGGATTAATCCATATAAATTGATTGTCTCCATTATGTTGTTGCTAGCAAATATTATTATTTTTTGTTTTGAATCTTCCAAATTATTTTCGCATGAGATCTGGATCCATTTTTTTTATTCTTTGATAAAATGATTCATTCTCTTCATAAAAAATAAGAAGTAAAACCAATAGAGATTTCCTTTTCGATTCATCCCTAAAGTTAAATGCCTCATTTAAGAATTATTTTTTATTCAATTCGTAGGAATCAATAAAAAAAGTAAATCCCTTATGATACATTAGATCTGGCTCGATTATTGATAGAGTGAATAGATCTGTCATTTCTTAAAATCTCTTTTCTAATTTAAAATCGTGGTGTAAAGTGTATCCCCCGTTCCGATTATAAAATAGATGAAATAAATTAAAAAATAAATTTTTGTTTAGGAAAGAAATCTTATTGGAAATGTTCATATCTAATTCATCCTTCAAAATCATATCACATCCCAGATTTGATAAAACATGATGAATTGAGACGGTATTTTATAGATACGTGATTATCTTAAATATGTTAACTATTTTATTATTTTCTAATTGCCTGAAAGGGACAAAAAAAAAAAAAAACATCTTATCTTTTTTATAATAATTTAATTGACCTCTCAGCAACATTTAAATTCAGATGAAATTTTGATGATTTGTCAAAGAAAAAAAAAATAAGTGTGATTAAAATAGAGATATATCCGTATAAATTTACCCTTTACATAAATATGAAAAATATATTTTATTTTATCTAATAATTTTTCTAAATTTTTTAAGTAATTGGTTGACCAATCAATGAATTTTTTATATCTTGCACTGAATTAATCAAATGAACTTTGGAGATTTTTTGTCTGTTTTTGGGTTAAACAAAGCAATAAATGAGTTGCTAGCTTTTTAATTCATCCACGAAGCATGTATGTCAATTTTTTTTTTTAAATTGATTCTAAGCTTTGTTTAATAACTCAGGCTTTTGTCTATCTTTATTATTACCGTTTATTTCCAAAAAAAATATCTTAATATATAGTAATTTTTTTCTATTTATTTATATGAAAATATGATTAAAATAAATTAATCCCATTAGTGTGTAAAAAAAAACCTTCATTTAACTCACTCGAATTTTTTTTTTATACATTCTCATTTATTCAAGATTAATTTTTTAAAATTTTTTAAATTATAAAAAATTTTAATTTTTAATTTACTCATAATTAATTTTCTGATTTCGTCTTGAATTTAGATACATAATTAGTATTCTTGAGGAAATATTAATCACAAACAAACAAATTAATGTTGTAAAATTAAAATAAAATCTCAAGATATATGTGGTTAAGGATATTATAAACAATAAATTTATTTTGTTATTTACAATTAATTAATTTCCTCACCCACAAGCACAAACTAATTAACTCATTACTGTTTCACTCAACTCTCATAAACTCACAAATATTGCTGTTATTTAAGTTTCTTTTCAATTATTATTTTTCTCACTCGTACAAAAATTAGTTTCTTCTCTTCTGTTTTGTTTGTTTTTATTTTAGGCTTCACACTCTCACACATTGCTAATTGTTGTTAGAGATGTTAATTTACACACCACAAACTTCTTTTTTTCTTGGCATTTAATTCACCCATATTGCAAAAGTGAAAATTATATAAAAATTTTCTAGCACACTAAGAACACAGAAAAGATCAATCAAGTGAAAAATTCTCAATCCTACAATAATTTATTGGTTTAATTTCCCAATACATTCTTAATTAAGTTTAGTTATTGCTGAGATTAATTTCTACAATCAATTCTACAAGTAAGTAACCATATTGCTTTTTATTTTTCTTTTTAATGTTCAATGATTGATAGTTTATTGCTTTAAAATTCTAAATTACTGTTGTGCAATTAAAAAAATTATGGGGTTGTTTGGTTGGCCAACTAAATACCCCTAATTGCCGATTGTCAATATGCGCATCGCCAATTGAAAAAATTTGTATTGTTTGATTGGCCAACTAAAAACTTCGATTATAACAAAATTTCTCTTCAATCGGTAAATCTCATAAGTACCTATAAATTGCTTTTAGCGATTGGCGATTTGGCAATCGCACTTTTACACCAATTGTATATTTAGCAATCGCTTTATCAAACACCCCCTATATATATTATAGAGTTTTTATTTCTATTTTGAACGATTTTATGCGACGTCTCTTAATAATTATAATATATTTAAATAATATTATATTCTTCATCTTTAAATTAATTTAAATATCTATTCATTTTTTTCTTCTCTTTTGTTACGAGGTACTATGTATATTATATTATTCATTATTATAATATGCATTTAAAAGTAATATTTCTCATATCAACATTTTAAATTTTACATAATTTTTATATTATATATTTAAGAATACAAAATATATTATTTTTATATAAATAAGACACATTAATAATCTCATAATTATAAGCCTATTATTAATATTACCCATTATCATATGATAGACTACTAGTAGCATTGCATGCCTTAAATTTACACTAGTCTTGAAATCTTAAATGTTAAAAATCCTCTCAAGGTTTTATCTAACTTAAAATCATTTTTAAAAAAACTAGTCATTATTTGTGCATAAATTCAAAAGATCATTTTGAATTTTGTAAAAATTTTGTTTGTTATTTATTAAAATCCAAAAGGCTCGATTTCTTGTAAGAAAACCACAAGCATGTCTGCCAGTTTCCTCCACAATTAGTTGACTTGCTCAAGATCGAGAAACTGTATATCATTAATTACATTGATTCATGCAATAAAGATAATAACACCTATATAATAATAATAATATCTTCTAATAATTATATTAGTACGTATATATTACAAATTATAATTGTTAATTACTTAATCTTATGGAGAGAAGTGCATAAATTTAAAGGCAGCATTAGTTGAATTTAGTCGATTTGAAAAATTATTACTAAATTAAATTAATATTTTTAATTTAAAAAAATTTAAAATCAAATCAAACTATTATTACAGTGAAGTCATTTATTCGATTTAAATACATTTGATTTATTGATTTCAAATAGTCTTTTTTTTTTTTTTTTTAAATCTTCATAATTTTATTATAAATTTAGAAAAAAAATAATAATTATAAATATAGATAATAAAAAAATTTTAAAAATAATTTTATATTGTACAGCTCAAAACTTGTCTATTCTACTAATTAACACATCTAAAAATTATATTTTTTTTGAAGAACTTGGCTCTTTTTTATTTATATTTAGTTAATTTCTTGGAAAATCATTTTTTAAAAATTTTAAATTAATATTATATTAAAAAAATATGGTTGTATATAATATAAAATAAAATATATTTAATTGTAATAATAATAAAAAACAGAATATATATATATAAAATTTCAATTTAGTTTAATTTGAAACTGAAGAAAAATGTTCAAATTGTAAATCAAATCGAACTTTCGATTAATTTTATTTTTTAAATATCAAATCAAATAAATTATGAAACTCATCGATTTCGATTTGATTTAATTAATTTAATTCGATTTATCGATTTAATTGATTTACCTTTCATCTTTATATGGATATTACAGATTGATCCATTTGCCTCGTCTAAATTAAAAACTTCTTGAGATTCAATAAGGACCAAAATTTATCCATATATATATATATATATATATTATTAAATCATAAATTTTAAAATTATTAACAATTAAATAAGTAGTTCAAAAGTGGAATATCGGTCTTATAAATAATTAATAAATATTAATCTTTTTTCTTTTAAAAACTTTCATTGTGGTATGCCCCAACAGGCATGTAATAGAGAGGAGGATTTTAATGTTTTGTTTTTAATCATCTATTGTGTAGCACTTTATATATCCAAAATAAAAAGGCAACAAGCTTTCCCAGAAAAATTGTTTTGTTTTTTTGACTAGATAGGTATGGAAGAAGAGACTTGAAAATATTTTGTAATATTTCATTTTGTATGTTAATTTGTCAAAGAGAATTAGACAATGGTAACCCCACCAAAGGAAAGAGATTTCAGAGCAAACAATCCATTTGACCTATAACTTTCACCCCTTTTGAGGCTTTGCTTTCTCTTTTTATAAATGTTGCTCTCTTTACTTTTTTAGTATTAAAGAGTGAGCATTAGTTGTGCAGAATGTTGCTAGCTAACAGTAGTAGTAGCAGCTAGGTTGCGAGCTGATGTATTAAAAACACAATAATTTTTATTGTGTTGATTTTTTAGAATTCAAAAAAAATTTTGTAAAATTTTTTAGAAATTATAATATTATAATATTTGTTATAACGAAATTCAATAATATTTTTTTTTATATAAAACAAAAATCAAATGAATCTAAAAACATATAGTAGAAGTGTATTAAATCTAAATTATTAGATTTTAATGGTCTAAATTTAATATATTTATATTATTTGAATTCATTTAATTTTATTTCATACAAAAAATATATCATTAAATTCGTTATAATAAATATTATAATATTATAATTTTTAAATAATTTTATAAATTTTTTTTCAATTTTAAAAAATCAATACAACAAAAATTACAGTATTTTTGACACAATAACAGTAGCTCACTTTCATTTCATGATTGAAAAACTAAAGACAATATCCAATTAGTGGTAAACAATGAATCACTCCCGCTCTTATTTTATGTTCGGTTTGAATAGCTAGTTATTTCAAATGAATTAATATTTAAAATTTATCATGATAAATATTTTTATAATTTTATATTTAAAAATTAAATTTATATTTACAATAATTTTAAATAATTACCTATCCAAATATATCCTTACAAAATTTTTCATCTTGAATGTACATAAATTACTTTGCATGCATAATAATAATAATAAAAGAAGTGGGTGGTATTATCTTTTAGAGGGCAAGAATCATGCATTCTATATTATTCTAGTTCTAGATCATATTTTAGAAAATTTTTATGAATCTTTTATCATGTGATTAATTTTATTTAATTTTGATTACATTTCATCCGAATCACTATATATAATTATATTAAATTTATAATCTCTTATATTATGAAATAAGCATTGAATTATTAGAGTTATTAGGCTAATGATATATTTTTTTTATTTAGTTTAAATTTGATTAAAGTTTTCTCAAACCAGTTTTCATTTGGACTAATGACATATGTTTTAATCTTTTGATTGAGTTATTCTATATAATATGTTGTTAAGATATAAAAATCTCATATTACAAAAATAAATATTAAAATACAAATAAATAAAAATTCTTATTATATTAGCTTAATTTAAATTTTTATATTAAGGTAATCAATTAAAAATATTATAAAATAATTCATATTCTCTCCAAATTACTAAATTACTCCTCATTATCAAGCAAAATTAATAAATTTCTTCATGGCATCAGAGTGGGTTTTTATCTTGATAAATTATATACAAAATTATCAATAAACTGATAACTTATCAAATTACCAAAATACAAAATTATCAGTGGGTTGATAACTATTAAATAACGAGAATATAAAATTTAGTGGATCAATAACCCATTAAACTATCAGAATATATAATTACCAAACTATTAGAATACAAAATTACCAATACTTGAATTATCAAGTGACAATTATAAATTGTCAAATGACAACTAAATTATTAGAATACAAAATTACCAGTACTTGAATTGTCAAGTGGCAACTATATCATGCCAGTTATTACTTAAGGAAAAAGTATTAAAATATAAAAATTTTACATTGGTAAATTACAAAAATAAATACCAAAACATAAATAAATAAAGAAACTTATTATATTAGCTTAATTTAAACTTTTGTAATTAAAGTGATTCAACAAAAAATATTACAAAATAATTCACATTCTCTTCAAATTACCAAATTGTCTTCATTGCCAAGCAAAACTAATAAATTTCTTCAAATGCCCTTAAATTTTGTTAATTAGGTTAGTATCAAAAGAATGTTGATACGAATTACGATATACTCTTATCTTTTAACCATTATTATCAAGAGCCTAATTTGGTGGTAAGAAACAAAAATCATTGAGAAAGATCTCGAGTTCGAGTTCATTTCTCATTTATTAGACGTGTCATTCACAAAAAATAAATGTAGTATCTTACAAAAAAAATTATTTTTCCCACTAACACTAATATCGTGACTCCTATGAAAGTAATATAATGAAACCCTAAAAAAATTATTATTATTATTATTCATCCTAATGTGAAAGTTCAATAGCATAAATACACAAAGTTTAAAAATTAGGGCGTATTTAAGCACAAATCCCATGAAGTCCTATGTATATATATGCACGAGTGATCACCTCCAAGTTTCTTGTCTCTTTCTTCCTTTTTGAATGGCTAATTTTCACTTTTAAGTACATAAACCCTTTCATCAATCAAACAAACGAGCTGATTTGCTTCTTTTCATGCAATGCAAAAAGCCCACAATATTACAAAAGCTTCAAAGGTGGAATTGCTTTCTAAGACGGGACTAGTCAAAAATAAAATTGACAACCCTTTTAAGCACTATAAACTATGACACCATATATATATATATATATATATATACACCATATATATATATATATATATATATATATAGTGCCTGCACATAAGCATGTCAATCTATAGTTGTTTTGTGTGCTTCATTTAGAAAAGACAAATGGGCTTTTGGGGATTGCATTAGATATGAATAAGAATAATATATAAATAATAATAATAATTAATAATAGTAATATATATTTGGTTCTTGAACAACTAGATTTTGATACCTTTCTATAAGAAAAAAAAAAACATTTTTGTGAGTAGTCTTATTCTATTGTTTGGTTTGTTACTTTGTTTTGGTTATAAGCAGAGTTTTGTTCTATTAGAATTTAATGTTTTTTGGATTTTTCCTTTATGTTGTGTATTTTTCTTTGCATATTTCTTGTCAATATCTTATGGTATTATTTGCTTTACATTTAATGCGATTTCAGCCTTTTTTTTTTTTTTTTTCCACAGTGGGGGTCTAAACAAATTTTTGTTGCAACGGTATGCATGAAGTAAAGTGGCGGGGAGGTTCTACTTTGAAGCCATTCAAGTTTTTAGAAGCCAGAGTTTCAAGGCACAAACGTTCTAATAGGTACCTTTTTCAATTTTTTTCTACTGCTATGATCCCTTTTCTTGTGAACTAATTTTGGTGCAGCCACTTCTTACATTTTTGGGTTTACAATACCATACATAACCTGTTAGATGATTTGCCTCTGTGGTCCTTTTAAGCAGAGGATTTGCAAGAAATCTTAAAAATTATGAACTGGGATTTCCTAAGAAATAGAACTCGAGTTTTGTTTCCTACACTAGTTTTTTTTTTTCTTTTAAACTTTAAAGTGGTGTAGAATGGTGTGTTTCTGTTTTTCTTTCATTTTATTGGTAATGAATAACTATCAAAGCCATTGCATACTTGTTCTGCTTCTATCTGTTTGTCTTATTGGAGTCCTGAATTGACAATTGATCTGATTCTTTTCTGTTGAGAGTGATCCAGTTCAAAGAAAAGTTCACAACCAAGAACCAAATAATTACTTGTTTGAAGCTTCTCATGATCTTAAATTGGTGGGAATTTAATATTTTTGTTATTATTTTTGCTTATATCATTTCTTTAAACAACATGAGATATACAGTTTAATAGTTTAGCATTCACATTTTCAAAAATGAAAAAAATTTCCTCAAATTTTACAAGTCTTAACAGTTCCATTAAGGTTGAGCTGTTTAATTATTGATTTTATTTTTCTATAGAACAAAATGGAACAGATGGTCTGTGTTGAAGACCATAAAAGACAGACTCCCATCATAGAGGTTCAAGATTCTTTGAAGGGAGAGGTGAATATCTCTACTTCTGCATATCTGTTTACTGAATAGAATGTGTACAAAAATCAATGTTGAATTGCAAAATATATGGGTACCAACCTCAAAAAAAACCCTGCTTATTTCCTCTCTGTAAATTGTAAGTTTCGTTGATGTTCTTTTTAAGTATATGATAAAGATATGAATTGTTCTAAAGCATAGCTATCAAGCCTAGTACCATGAAAAGTAAGAAGTGACAAAGAAAATAATGAGCAACATGGGAAAATAACATAGCATCACCTATCACCATCAAAGGCCTACGAAATCTAACTGTACTCATTTGGGGGATTTTTGAGTTATGGTTTTCCCTCTATTGTGCAGATTGTAGAGCTGCAAGACCAATTACAAGACCAGTTTGTGACACGCCACGCATTGGAGAAGGCAATGAGTTATACTCCTTTTTCCTATGATACTATGAATGATAAGTCAATCCCCAAGGTTGGTCTTCTTGAAAAATCATAGAATAAGTTTATATAGCAAAAATATATGGACATTTATATCTTATAATTCATAATTGTTGATTTAGACAGTTTTCTCTGTTTATAGCTATGCCTCTTGACTAAAACTTCTGAAACATTTTCAGGAAACCAAGGAACTAATCAAGGATATTGCTATACTAGAATTGGAAGTTGTACATTTGGAACGGTATCTTCTCTCTTTGTATAGAAACACACTTGATCAACAAATGTCGTCTCACTCAGCCATTGATGAAAGATACAAAATGAATTCAATCACACATAAAGGAGTAGTATGTCCGGTAGTTCCAAAACAAGATGTCTTACACAATTCAGTTAATCAGTTGAGTAATGTTGCTTGGCATAAAAAAACAAGTGGAAACCAATCTAAGCAATGCAATGGCACATGGAAATCAGAAAAGCTGTTAGATTCTAGTATTCAACAATGTCATTCCTCGTTATCTCAACGTTCAATGGGAACTTCTCCTTCCATGAAATCTATAGCTAATGCTTTAGACTCGTACCATTCCCTCCCATTGTCAATGCTTGAGGTAAGTTGATCAAGTTGAGAATTTCTCAGCAATTAAAACTATAACGTTCCCTTGTCAAGTAACATTAGAAAACTCATGTAAATTTGTACATTTTTTCCTCTTCAGAAAGCTCAGAATAATTATTCAGGTGCAACCAGTCTGGCAGATCATCTCGGAACCATTATTCATGATTATGTTCTAGAAACTCCAAACTTTCTCTCAGAAGAGATGATCAAGTGCATTTCAGCCATATATTGTGAACTGGCTCATCCACCTTTGATAGATCGCAACTATCCTTCCTCTCCTACTTCATTTTCTCCACCAACAAATGAGTTGCCAACACAAGGCCGGACTGAGAGATGGAGTCTCCAGTCCGGATCCTTCAATTCTTCACTTGACATCTCTTTTCACATTGGAGAGTCTAAGGAGTTCAATGGACCATACTGCACAATGGCAAAGGTGCAATGGATTCTTAGAGATAGTAAGAAACTACAAGCTGTGCACCATAAGCTGCAAAATTTCAGGTGAGCATTATCACATTTGCGGATACTTAGAATCTTTGTGACATGCTATTTATTTGTTTATTTATTCTTCGGACATGCACATATAACTTATAGTCATCATCTTAACTACTTTACTTTCTTCCAAATAGCAATCTAGTTGATAATAAAAAACTATTACATTGCAGGTCACTTGTCACCAGGTTGGAAGCAGTTAATCCTAGAAAATTGAAATATGAGGAGAAGCTAGCTTTTTGGATCAATGTTCATAATGCACTAGTTATGCATGTAAAGTTCCATCCCTAAGAACATAAAATCAATAATTTGCTACTTTTGTTTTTCATTATGTTTGCTTTCTAATTTCTTGAACTAATGCAAAAAATTTGCATTGTGCTTTCGTGTACAGGCATTTTTGGTTTATGGGATTCCACAAAATAATACAAAAAGAATGTCTTTAGCACTCAAGGTGAGAAAAAAAAAATTTACTTGCAGAGAAGAAATAATATGTCCGCTAATGATATCATTTTGATAAGCTCTTCTGTGTTTTAGGCTGCCTATAATATTGGGGATCTCACCGTTAATATAGACATGATACAGAGTTCTATTCTGCAATGTCAATTGCTTCTTCCGGGACAAGTAATTTATATTCCTTGAAGCTTCCATTAAACATTATTATCTGTTTCTATGTTTAAATATGGCTTTCTCCACAATGATGCTTATAGCTGCTGTATCTGTTATTGGTGCTGATTTAGCTTGCATTTGCTTGTAGTGGTTGCGACAACTATTTTTCTCAAAGACAAAATTCAAGGTTGGAGATCCTGGGAAAGCTTATTCTATTGATCACCCTGAACCTCGCTTACGTTTTGCACTATGTGGAGGAAGCAGTTCTGATCCTGCGGTAAGTTTTGATATAAAGAAGCCTTTTATTATACCTTCCCATGCATTCTCTATGCTTCTTTTCATATGTAGTTATTGTATGACAACTCTTCAGGTTCGAGTATACACTCCAAAGAGGGTGTTCGAGGATCTGGAAGCTGCAAAAGCAGAGTATATTCAGTCAAACATAATTATACATAAAGAAAAGAAACTTCTTCTACCAAAGATTGTAGAGTGCTATGCCAAGGAATCAGATCTTTGTTCCGCCGGTTTACTAGATATGATAGAACATTTACTGCCTAATTCTTTGAGAAAGAACATTCAACAATGCCAACATAAAAAATCTGGCAAGAACATTATTGATTGGATCCCTCACAATTTCACGTTCCGCTATCTACTCTCAAAAGAATTAGCCTAGTGGTCTCATGCTACTGAGCAGTCCAGTTCTACTATACATTTTTCAGTGTTGCTAGCAAGATCATATATATGGAATGACAGCTGAATCATAACCAGAGTTAATTCCATGACAAGTTGATTTTTGACTCTATATTTTAGTGAGCTTGTCATAAGAATGATGATCAAATAGGCTGAAGATCATTAAGCTCCAGTTAGATCAGAGAATTTCTGAAAGAATTGGATTAATTATATATCAATCAAGTGCTGATACATCAAGAGCTCTTAAAGGACTTGAGCTTGTCTGATCATTATTTGTTGAACATCATCAGATTGTGATTCGGTTGTCATTCCTAATTGTCTTGCCTACAATTTCCAATTAGTTTTTCATGTTCACATGATTAGAATGGATGCAACTCCTTTGTGTAAAATTATCCCTATTTTGTAGCATCTGGTTTATAGAAGTAGCTGTAATGGGAAGTATCTTAGAACGGTATGTTATCAATGTGAAAGTTTGAGCATTTGTCCTGATATGTTCCCTTGTAGACCATTTCAAGTCACAGGAATAGATTATATATATATTTATATTATCTGGCAAGAACATTGAGTGGATTTCTCACAACTTCACGTTCTGTTATCTGCTATCAACAAATTTAACATAGTGATAAAGAACTTAATTATGGGTGATAATATTGTTATTACACATGTTGTAGCTACAGGTTGAGCAATCCTGTTCTTCTATATGTTTCTCAGTTCTGCAAGCAAGATCATGTGGAATGACTGCAGAATCATAACTTCACTTTACATAAAGCCAAGTTGAGTTTTTGAATCTCTATTAAAGTAAGGTTTTTGAATCTCTATTAAAGTAAGCTTATCACGTTTATTGTGAGACGAAATAAATAATAAATTTTGAATCCCACCTAAGAGCTTGGTTATTTATAATACTAATATGTTAATAATATGGCACTTTAAGGTAAGTCATTAAAATCTAGGCAGTTGGTTAGGATTTTTTTTTTTTAATTTATCTCATCATATAATTTTTTATGTAAAAACTTTATTAATAATATTTTTTTAATATTTAATATCTTGTAGTATAAAATAAATATTAGTATAAGATTAAAAAAAAGAAATAAATATTTTATTAATTTTAGTTTATTTTAAATCTTACTATTTGCTATTTTTTAATAATAGTGACAAAATTTATTTTATTTTTTTATAAATTTTGTTAATGAAATTGCGTATTGATTTATTTTTGTTATCATAAAAAAATTAATTTTTAAATGATTTAATTATAATAATACTTTAGTTTTATTAGTAGTATCCATAAATTAATATTTTATTTAAATTCTAAATTAATATAAGTTTTTCAGAGGTAAATCAATAAAATCTAAAAGTATGTGAAAATAATTTAAAAAGTATTTTAGTATTATTAATTGTCTAATTTTTTATATTTAGTCTTAATGTAATTTACTTTTAGTATTATATAATAAAAAAAATAATTCAATTAAAATTAAAATAGTAATATAATAATAACTAATTATTATAAAAATGAAAATTATCATAATTAATTTTATATAAAATTATAAAAAAATATTTTTTATATCATATATTATTATATGAAAAAATTTAACTCATGCATCATATTAGTTGTTCCCTAACTTTTTAATATTTAGATAATTTTTTCATTAAAAAAATTTAATAAGAGTTAAATCATAATTAAATTAAATGTGTAATAAATATAAAATATATTATAATTATATTACATATTAAAAATATGATAAATAAAATATATTTATATAAAATAAATAAATTAATACATATTAATTAATAAATATATTAAATAATAATTAAAATAAAATTTCAAATCACAAATATATATATATATATTAAGAATACATTAAATTTAATGAGTTTAATTATCTTAAAAAGTTAATAGTATAATTAATTAATTAATTAAATTGTCTTATAATTATAAATATTAAGAAAATTTATTATTAATACAGTGAAAAGAATCTTAGAATAATTTTGAAATCTTGAATTCGAATCTCTTTTGAGTATAAGGATTTATTAATCAGGAATAAAACGGACCTTAAACCGTGTTGTTTCGATAAAAAATTTATCTGTCCGAATCGAAAAAATTGATATGGTTCAATCAGTTGACCGTCTGATTCTTCTGAGACGGATAAAAGTGAGTTGACTGACTTAGCTTCTGGTTCGATTTTTAATTTTTTCAGTTAATGGTGATTTCAGTTTGGTTTGTTCGATTTGAAGGGTTATTATCAAATCAAATTAATATTTTCGATTTGAAAAATTCTCAAATCAAGCTAAATCACCATTATAATCAAATCATCGGTGTCGAATAAGTTTAGTTCGATTTAAATACCTTCGATTTTTTTTATTTCAAACCAAAATTTTTTATTTTATAAATCGTACTTATTTTATTATAAATTTAAGGTAAAACATCGATAAAATATCAATAAAAAAAATTTTAAAAATAGTTCGATATTGTATAACCTAAAACTTGTCTATTCCATTGATTAATATATTCAAAATTTATATTTTTTTTCTTAAAAATTAGACTATTTTTTATTTATCTTTAATTAATTTTTATAAATAATATTTTATAATATTCTAAATTAATATTAAATTAAAAAAAATGTGATTGTATATAAAATAAAATTAAATATATTCAATTGTAATAATGGTAAAAAACTATATATATATATATAATTTTGATTTGGTTTGATTTGAAATTCAAAAAATAGTTTAAATTAAAACTTTTTATTTATTTTATTTTTTTAAATTAAATCAAACTAAATAAATTATAAAATTATTAATTTAATTCAATTTAATCAATTAAATTAATTTTTTCACTCTTATTTTCAGTTGAACTGGCTAGTTGATCCGATTTTAACAATAATACTTTTCACTGTTACCTTCCGAGTCTCAACAACCATCTTCTCATGTTTTGACTAAATGGATGATAAAAAAGCTTATGCATTTATATGAAATGATTCCATAAATATTTTGTCATTTATATAGGTATAATTAAGCTATTAAATTTATTTTTTTACATATCAAAATTTCTTAATAAAAATCACACCCAAACTCTCATTAAATAATGTAATATTTACAATTGAATTGTGTATAAAATATTTAAAAATTTTAAAAGATTATTAGCGTCTCATTTTTCTAATGAAAATTTTCTCCATTTCTGATCAGATGCTCTATAGGTTGCAAATAGAATATAACAAAATAATAACTAGATAATAAAAATTTTAAAATAATAGTTAATTTATTCTAAATTTATATATTTTTATAATTACACTCTATTATTTGTTTAGAATAAAATTATAATTAAGTTTTTAAATTGAGGTATAATAATAATAATAATAATAATTTTCAAAAATAATAATAATAATAAAATACAATTGCCAGAAATTGTAAAAAAAAATGAAAATGAAAATCATGACTTCGATTGGTTTTAATTTAGGGTTTTCAGGGGACGAAAGAAAAACAAAGTGAAGTTTGTTTTGGTCTTGTCAATTGCCAAAAACAACAGAAATAGTGAAAGAGAGACATATCTGCTAAGAGTGCACCACAATCACTTAAATAGCACAAAAAGCCTAACCCCAGAGGCCATTTGGGCGCTTCTGCTACATAATACAAACAAACTCGCTCTCAAAGGAAAGAAGTAAAAACCCATAAAATTTCAATCACCAACAACCCCAAAAGTACATTTCTTTTTTAATTTCTATGAAACCCGCATAGAGAGAGAAAGGGAGAGAGACTGAGACAGAGACAGAGACAGAGTTTCAATGGAAGGGGGAATTGAGGTAGTATTGGCTAGAGCCTCGGAATTGAGGTTAAAGATCAATAATTGTATCCACAAAGAAAGCACCAACACCAGCAGTAATGTCAATGGTGATTCTTTATCTTTTAAAGAAAACAAGCAAGAAAAACAGGGTTTTGAAGAGGGTTTGATAGTTAAGGTAGAGAAGGAAAAGAACCCTCATTCTCAGTCTCTTAACGGATGGTCATTGAGTGAAGCAGAGGAAGAAGATGAAGAGGCTGAGAGGCTCTTGCATATCCGTGATGCTCTTGAATCTCTTGAACACCAGCTCTCTAACTTGCAGGTACGATACCCAATTCTTGAAGTTAGAGTTTTACACCAAAAATCCTAATTTTGGCCCTTTTTCTTATATTGGCTTGAATATGTGTGTCTGTGTTTGAAAAGGAGAGGGAGAAGTAGTGATTTATATTGGGATTCAATAATGGTAACTTAGTGTCTGGGATTCTCTTTTTGGGGACCACGCAGAAAAAAATTGTTCAGAACTATAGGAGACCTATTTTAGGTTTGCTTTTGATTCGTACAGTTTTGATGAATAATATGTGAGATTTTTAACTTAATTATAATTTTATAGTGGAGAAGATGTTTTATAATGTTCTTATTTTGTATCAAAGGCAAATAAACATAAGCAATGATGAGATTTAGGGATTTTCTACTTGGTATATAATTTATATGTGATATTTCTTTTAGCTTTGATAGCAACTTGTTTAAGATGCTGTCAATACCATTTTTGAAATTATGCTCATTGATGATTTTGAACATGCCACTTGGCATTTCGAACTGAGATTTCAGTGCTCTTTGTTGTTATGAAACTCACTAGCTAGTGTTTCTGTTTTTTAGGTGCTTAGTGCTTTTCAAATTTACATCAATTGCCGCTAAGCTTATTTGCATAACTCTTCTGCTGTAATCATTTGACAAGCATCAATGACCATGATAATGTAAAATGCAAGAGTTCCAAGGTCGGTCTTTCTAGAATCAATAAATCTCTACTGTTGTGATAATCCACATACTAACTACTGTGATTTCAATGTTCCTATTGAATTATTTGTATTTCATGTTGATAATAATGATAAACACATGGAAATAGTCTTAAGACACCTATTTTGACTCTCTCAGTAGTGTTTTCCTTAAGATGCAGGAATTCTAACCCCTATATCCCCCTCCCCTCTTTTGAACCAAGAAAAGGGCCAATTTTATTTTATAAATTTTTTTTTTTACCAGAGAAAGCTTCAGTTATTTGATTATTGCTGCCAGATTTGAATAATATTTTGTTATGTTACTTGCACATGCATAAATCTATGGGCATTCACACATCCAATAAAAGCATTTAAAACAAATAAAAAAATACATAAGTGTCAGAGTGTGCGCGTTTATTTTCCAGAATTGGCACCCATATCTATTTTGTTTAGTTGGCGTTCTTACATGCTTGCAATAGAATGAAGTTTGTCATAGATTGTTTATTCACTGCATCCTTTGTCATTACTTTACATATTTGGTTTAGCGGACAAAACATTTTGGTATAGATATTTGGTAGTGGACAACACTTTTTGGTGTGTGATCTGTTCTTTATTTATTTATTGCAATTTCTTGTCTTGAAAATGATTCTCTATGTACTGGCCCTACTGGGGCTGGCAGTCGCTTGGTGGTTACTTATCAAAACAGAAGTTAGAAAATACTGTATCATGGTTCCAGCATGCACTGGGAGGAAGTCTTCCTCTTGAATTGATGAAATGACAATCTTAAGTATCGCTTAAATCAAATGAAGGAATATGCTCTCTAAACTAAAGAACTTGAGAAACAGTCTGTTCATGTGCACATATAAAGAACGCTGAAACATAGGGATAATTTGCAAGATGCAGATAATTATTCCCCTGTGAGTTCCTAAATTTGAGAGAGATCATAATTTCATGGCCTTTGTTATCCCATGTCTAAAGGACATGAAAGGCTGTGCTCTTTAAGCTGTAAACTTTTTAAGGTCAAAGGGCTATTCTCGTATCCATGTGTTGCAGTTGCCACCAAAGCACACAGGATAAAATTAAAATCCCATTAGTTTAAGATATCACAAGGATAGTTTCAAAGGCTGCATTCCGTTAGCACCTCAGTTATACTCACTTGATATTTGCAATGTTTTCCTACACGTATTAAAATATTGATGCAGGTGTCAGGGTAATATGGATGCATCAGGTAAAAAATTCTACTCATGCTAATTTTATAAACCGATTAAAGTATCAACCCATTGTGGATTACTTTTATGATATGCCAGTTTATTTGTTTTGCATTGCTGTGAAACCAAACAAATAATTTTGGTATTTTCTGCTAAATCTGTTTCTTGTTTACATTACTGTGAACCTAATGAGATATTCATCTGCTTCTTGATCTGTTCATGTTCAAAATCCTATTAGCTTCTCTTGAGCGCAGCACATGTTTCTTGGTCTGGAATGAGGAAGGTGACAGGTGATGTGTAAAATATTCCTATCTTCATTCCACCTATTTGCTTTTCCGCCAAAGTCGGAGCAATTCCTTCTTTTCTGCCCTCATGTTTGCATTTGTTTTCATATCCACATTTCTATGCTTGTCATGTTGGTAGGGCTATTGATATATCTCAAGATTGACAAAGTTTGAATCCACATCTGTGCTCCCTATTTTCATATCCACAGGCTTACAAATTCGGTGTCGTTTGAATCCAAACTTTCTTTGTATTGTCTGTATGCATACATGAGCTATTGTAATATGGAGCTTAAAATGGAAAGGTACTGTTTGTTTTGATTTAACATTGGGGCATGTATTGATACAAATTAGCTTTAATGAAATGCCATATCTAATGATAACAAACCCTTTAATATTTTCTCTGATGGCCAGGATTTGCAGCAACAGCAACGCTATGAGAGAGAAGTTGCTCTTAGTGAGATTGAGCATAGCCGAAAGATGTTATTAGACAAGCTAAAGGAGTACAAAGGGGAAGACTTGGAAGTAATAAAGGAAGCTTCTGCATTTGCCGGTGAAACAGTGGAACATAACAGCGATCTTTTACTTCCTCCTTATCCAAGCCGACCTCCACAGTCCCTAGTTATAGACAATCGCCATCTTTCACACCTTCCTTCCACACGCAAGTCTATTCAGAATGGGATAATCTCTGGTGAAGCAAATAAAAATCTGAATGAGTTAGAGGGCAATCAGATGCATAATGTGTCTAAAAACTCGGGCAAAAGTTTGGGACATGTTATTGGGGCAGCAGCTAAGACAGTGATTACGCTTGTTGGAGTGATATCTGTGTTGAGCTTGTCTGGTTTTGGACCTAGTCTTGGGAAAAGGAGTATACCTTTTAAGATTGTGGGCTTGTTTCAGCAACCGGCAACTGAACAAAAGAGAGGCATTGGATGCCCGCCTGGGCGAGTTCTGGTTTTGGAAGATGGGGAAGTGCGGTGTGTTGTGAAAGAGAGGGTTGCAATTCCTTTTGAATCAGTGGTCACAAAACCAGATGTAAATTATGGGTGTGGTTAATCTGGTATCCAGTGTCTTATCTCGTTGTTTTAATTTTCTAAAGTGTTTTTTGGGTAGATCCATCGCCTCTCTTTTGTATATCTTGTTTCTTCATTATATGGTGTGAAGGTTTTGATTTAATAGCCAAACAATAATTGTTATAATAATTCAAAACTGTTGCAGGTGTGAGGTCTTTAATCCTTATGGGAAATGCTAATGTGTTTCAGTTCCAATAAGCTGTCAGGTTTAACAAGTTCAACATCAGATGAACTTGTTCTCTGTCTTTGTTTCTATTTATCATTAGTATTGATATTGTTTCAGTTTTATGTTATGGTTGAGATCTCTTTGAGATCATGAAAATCCTGCTAACATGAAATGATTGGAAGCAACATGTTTTTCTTTTTTGAAAAGTTCTTTAAAGAATAATGGGGGAGCTTACCATGTAGATATTTAACTGCTGAACTATTAGTTTAATAACACAAATTTATGAGTATAGTCTTTTTAGTTGCTTCTATAATAGTGTTGTGAGATGCAAATAAACTTAAAATATCATATTTGGAAGATTATAATGATGAGTAATCAAAATAAATAAAATTAGTTTATTATGCTATTTTATGTTAAAAAAAGAAAATTGAAGGGGATAGGATAAAATTTTTTTAAGGTGGAAATAGATTTTTTTTTTTAAAAGAAAAATGCATTTTAGAATCCTTAAACTTTACATTATTTGTTTATTTAACCCATAAAGAATTATTTATTCACATTGAACTCTCAATTATTTTTTTCATATTGAAAATTTTTATATAATAAAAATAAAATTAATGAAAAATTATGTTATAATAATATACAAATAACTAAAATGTAACATTAATTTTAGAACTTTTTAATACATAAAACTCAAAAAATTTAGGAATGTAGAAATAAATCTTTCTTTCTTTTTTATATATATTTTTAATAATTTTTATAACAAAATATTAGTATAAATATTTTAATATTTTTAAATCAGTATTATAAATTTCTCATTAAATTTATTTTTACCATTAAAAATTTTTTAATATGAAAAAATAATAAAAATTTAACATAAATAAATAAAATTTTGGAGATTTAACAAATAAAATATGATAAGTAAATGGACTTGAAAATAAATTTATCTTTTTTCTAATAGTGATGAAAGAGCAGTGTTTCCCATTTCTCTATCCGATTCAGGTGTCATCGATTTAAGTATTAATGTCTTGGATTTACATTATTTTGAGTCTAGGAAACAAACATCATATCATCTGGTGGATTCAGAAATGTAGGTGTGGGAATATGGATCTTTTATAGGTGTTTGATTAGATTCGATTTAAATTTTAATTTGATTTAATTTATTTTTTATAAATTTTAATCTATTTAATTTAATTTAATTTAATTTTTTTAAAAAAATTTAAAATAATATAATTGATTGAAATATATATATTATATTTATTTTTAAATATATATATTTTAATAATTATGTAAACATTTTATTAAAAATTAAAATAACTGAATAATTCAAATGAAATTTTTACTGTATTGCATAAATCTCTTTGCATTGGCATAACAGGGTATTCAATTATTTATTTATGAGCCAATGACTCTGACTTCATTATATTTTTTCAAATTATATTAAATCATTTCTATATTTTTTAAATTATACTAAAATGTTCATGCATTTTATTTTTATTAGATAATGAAATTTTTCTATCTATTTTTTTTTTATTTTTCCGTTAGTTTAATCCCAAAATATTTTTACAATTATACTAAAATATTAATGCATTTTGTTTATGTTAGATAATAAGGTTTTTTTATCTAATTTTTCCTCTTTTTTCGTTAGTGAAAGCCCAAAAGTTAATTTTTAATTAAAATATTTACAGTTAATTATTTTGACGTCTCTGTATTTTTTTAAATTATATTAAATCGTTCATATTTTTTTAAAATTATACTAAAATATCCCTCTATTTTACTGTAATTTACATAAGGTTTAATTTTTCCCTTCCGTCTAATTTGATTCTAATTTATTGGGTTCTTTTAATCAAGGATATAAGACACTAATATTATGACTCTTGAATTTTAAAGACAACAAATGATTATTCTTACTGTAAAAGAACTTATAAAATTTAATCAAGAAAAAGATTTATGGGATTTAAAACATAGATGTTAAACTTTATATGAGGATTAGATTCAAATTGGATAAATTTAAAATAGGTAAATTCAAGTAAGAATTGAATGTCATTTAAAAATTTCTTTTAACAATGTAAATGAGAAATTGGTTGGCGGTGATATTATTATATGCGATTTAGATTAGATAGAAAAATAGAGAGAAAAATATAGGGATTTTAGTATAATTTAGAAAAATATAGAGACATCAGAATAATTAATCTTATTTAAGTTGATTTTTTGAGTTTTGACTACCGAAAAAATGAAAAAAATTAAACGGAAGGATCTCATTGTCTAACGAAAATAAAATGTAAGAACGTTTTAATATAATTTTAAAAATATAAAGACAATTTAATATAATTTAAAAAATATGGAAACATCAAAGTAATTAACCCTTCATCCATTATAAATTTGTGTTGCAGATGGAATTTGGGAGAATAATGAAAATTTATTTGTTTGTTGAAAATTCATTAATGAAAACAAAAAGTAAGTTTCTATAGTTTATGATGATTTTTGTATCAAAGAATAATTTGTTTTGGGGAATAAAAAAAGAATTAATTAAAATAAGGGCCATATATATATGGTCACCTGAAATATTTTACGTAATATTTTTTATTTAATTTGTGTTTTTTTTTTAAGATTTTTAACATACCCAAATTATTATTATTTTTAATTAAATTTAAAATTACTTTTAATAATTTAAATATTAATTAGTTATTATCTTAAATATAATTTTGATAATTTTAAATATTAATATAAAATAATATATATTATCAAATTTATTATATATGAATCAACTGAAAAAAATATTAAAAGATAATATATTTGTTGTTTTGCATAAATTTTTATTCAACCTACATAAATATAATTATATAAAAAATATAATATAATATATAGCGAATAATTTTATAAACAACTCTTGAATTCACATTGAGTCTAATTTTTTTTTTCAAAAAGAATAAAAAATTATTTTTTATAAATTTATGTAATAAAAATTAATTTTTATAATTTTTGAAAGTAAAATATAAAAAAATTAGAAATGAAAAAAAAAGAAAGAAATTCTTGAAATTCTTAAAGAAACCCAAAAAATCTTGAAATTAAAAAAAAAAAAAAGAAAGTATTATCACAACTTTACAAATTTATGGCTTTATTAGAAACAGAAAATCATCCATGGAGAAAGAAATCTAATCCATTATGAACTAAGTAATATAAGATTATGAATATTTTGACACATTAATATATTAATTATAATATAAATCTATAATTTAAATAATTAATTATTATATTAACCTCAAACGTAATTATTATTTAACAATATCTAATCATTATTAATAATTTATAATTTTACTTAGTGAATTAAATTGACTTAAGATTTTCTAACAAATTTGAATATATAACCACAAATTTTAAAAGAGAAATTAAATAGCAATACAAATAATTTTGGACTTATTGAACTTCCTTGAAAATTATAGGAACTAAATTGAATCTTTAGCCATAATAGTAATAATAATAATTGTCAACTAACGGCTCCTTTAAGGAATGAATTCTATCTTTTAATATAAAATTGAGAAAATAGAAAGCAAATTGAATTCTTGCACTGTAAAACTTTCCAATACACATTTGTAGAAATTAGAATTTCTTTCCATTATAATTTTTTAATTAGTGAATGGGAAATTTAAACTGAATAAAATAACTATTCGGTGGAAATTAATAGCGTAGTTCAAGAGTTCGTAGAATTTCTTTAATTTAACTGTTTGTAGTAACTGTTAGTTGTTGTTGTGTTGTTGATAGCGCTTAACTAGTAGCTAGTAGCTGGTAGTGAAACTGTATCTATTAATATGTTTAATGATCATAAATGATAAATATTAATATTTATTTATTTTTTAAATATTTATTTTTAAAAGATAATTTAATCTTTTTTATTAAAAAAAATTAGATTTTTTTTTAAAAAGCTCAAAATTGGAGTTTTTATAAATAATTATTTTTTGACTATCTAACCGTTATTAATAATCAAATGGATATAATGCAGCTGTTGAGATCAAAAAAATTAACAATTGCGTGCCAAACACCCACATAAGGTGGTGGCTGGCGGCTACTTGGTGACTGCTGCAATTTATAATTAATAGACCAACAAAAAATAGCTTTCCAAAGCCATGAAGGGTTAACCTCCATCTCCTTCAAATTTTGCTTATATAAATTAATAATGAATGCAAATGAATAATTAATCAAAGTCATCATCTGCTTAATTGTCATAGTTCTAAAAACTAGTGCCAATGAATAGCTTGGAACTCAAAGGTTTCACAGAAGAGCAAGAAGCTCTAGTGGTCAAGTTATGGAGTCATGGAATGTAATGAAGAAAAATTCTGCAGAATTGGGTCTCAAATTCTTTTTGAAGTAATTAATTCCAATTGTTCCTTTATTTTTTTATTAATTTATATGCAGAAAAAAGATTATGAGAATTTAAATTTCTCGACTCTTAATTAGATAAACATTCGATTACTGATCTACTATAGCTTAATCAGGATGCAAATGTCTTTTTTATTCTTTTAATTAATAGGCATGCGTCGGTTTACAGGATTTTTGAGATTGCACCATCAGCGCAGAATTCTTATTCTTGAAAGACTCTAATGTTCCTCTTCACCAGAATCCAAAGCTGAAGTCCCATGCCATGTCTGTCTTTATCATGGTAATTAACCATATTTTAATCAAGAATATTATACTAATATAGTATTAAAAAATTGATCAAATAAAAATACATTTTAAAGGCCTGTTTGGACTGTATGTGCAGACTTGTGAATCAGCAGTTCAACTAAGGAAAGCTGGCAAAGTTACTGCGAGAGAGTCTAGCCTTAAAAAATTAGGAGCCGTCCACTTCAAATATGGAGTTGTTGACGAACATTATGAGGTATGTTCACTATGTGACCACCAACAAATTAATACCCAACTCAATTGTCAATGTATCATTGTTATATATAGTGTGATTAGATAAATAGTTGGATATTTAAATTTAAATAAAAATTTATTTTCTCTAATAAATTTTCAATCTATTAATAAAATGTACATATAAAAATTATTTTAATCGAGTATTTATTTCATATAGTGAAAAATTAAATGATCAAATTCCCAACAAATAAAATTCCCACAATCTCCAGTTTTTTTAAAATTTTGAAAGGGGCATGGCCGAGCCTTTGAAATTTGAAGTCCTATATAAAGAAAAAAAAAAAAGCCAGGTCCAAGCCAACCCATTTTTTCTATTTTCAAGAAAATATTTGTTTTAATGAAAAATATTTATTAATTTAATTAGTGAAAAACAATAGATTGCTAATGTTACTCTTGCAGGTAACAAAATTTGCACTATTGGAGACCATAAAGGAATCAGTAGGAGAAATGTGGTCAGCAGAAATGAAGAATGCTTGGGGTGAAGCTTATGATCAGCTGGTTGCTGCCATTGAGACAGAAATGATGCCTTCCTCTTAGGAAAATTAATTGCTTTCTTTAATTACTTTGGTGAAATAATCTTATGTATTGTTAAATAAGCATAATCCTAATATCGATGTACTTAAATATTAAGATAATTACTATGAGTTTTTTTTTTTGTACTTTGTTATATTATAATAAAATGTTTATATATTTTTAAAATTATAATAAAAAAATTTTATATTTTAATTTCTTGAACTATTAAATTTTTTCGTTCATTTTTTATATTTCTTCTTCCGGTTAATGATGTAAAAATCAAATTTTGATTAAAGTACTTTATTTATTTTTCAAAATACTCTTTTCTTTGTATCTTCTACATTCGTCTATTTAAACTCGTTTCCTTTTCTTCTTTCTCTTCTTATCTAACCCACCAAATTCAAAACCTAAAACATTAAAAAAAAAAAAAAAAAAAAAAAACAAACCCTGAGAAGAAATAGATTTATTTTTAATTTAAATAATACTAAAAAAAGTCCTACCTAACGAGGAACAAAACCATATATCCTCACCTAATATTCGAAGATGATACTGATCTACAAGTGTTTCATTATATATATATATATGCTCCCACTTCAATTTATGAATGAAAATTACAGAGAAAATTGTCCTATATTTTGAACTTGTTTCATGAATATTCTGAAAAAAAATAGAGGCTGAAAATATTGAAAATTTTTTATTATTATAATCTAGCTGATAAAAAGTCAAATCCAATATTTTCAGCCTCTATTTTTATTCAGACTATTCATGAAACAAGTTTAAAATCTTGGAAAATTTTATCTGTAATTTTCATTCATAAATTATATATATAGCATATTACCTTCAACTCCAAAAGTCTCCCTGATAAATTCAGTATAAAAATGAGCAGAAACTGATATAGGTGAACTAGTCCAAAACGCTACCCAGCCCACCTTCATCTCCTCCGCCAACTCCGCCGCAAACCAAAAGAATGCATCAGTTACCAAACAGGTGACTTTCTTTCCTGTCTCTGCCACCTCTTCTGTAATACCTTTCTTGAAGTTCTTTGGAGATGCCTTAACATTATTAGCAAAATACCCAGATCTTAAATTTTCATCTTATTGTTGAATTCATTTCAATTTTTGTGTTCATATATACTGAATTCAATTTTTGTACTCTTGCAGATGAGACGTATTTTGCTTCCCGGTTCATCAAGTGCAAGGACGGTTCAAAATCCTTCACCAGAGACCGTCTCAATGATAATTTCTACGATTGTGTTGATGGGACAGAGAGCCGGGTATTCACAAGTCTATTTTCCTTCCATTTGGACATCGCGAGTGAGGCAGGGCAAGGCAGAGAATTAGCGAGTTCAGGGAAATTGAGAATTGCTGTTAATCCATACAATGGAGTTTTGGTATTCATGATTGAGCGAATTTCAATTAATTTTTGTTTGAATTTTGAAAGGGTTTACTTAATTTATATTCTACAATATTAAACTGGTGGTGGTGACGATATTGATAGCATTTTGAGTGAAAATTAAATTAGATATTATAGATTTTTTATATTAATTTAATAAAATTTAAAATTCACAAATTTTAATTTTTTAATAAAAAAACTCAAATTTTAACGGAATTAAAATGCATATATTTTTTAATATAATTTTAAAAATATAAATTTTTTTTAATATTTTGTGACAAAAAATAAGAATTATCCCCTTAAATATATTCTTGTTCTCAAATTTGTTTTCGCTCTAAACACCTGAATATCCAACAAAATTATATTATTTAATACAATTAATTTAAATAAAATAATTCACAAATAAAATAATTGACTTATAATTTGAATCGATAGTAATTATAATAAATTATATTCTTTAAAGCTCACAAATTAAAATTATTTGCAATCCAAAAATAAATGCTATAGCCAAAATTTTGTTAATAGTGCAGCTTCTCACTACCTACTTGAAGACACAACACATGATAATTCTAGCAAGCATGAGTTGTTATCATTCACAGTTGGCATTTTTAGCACATAACTTTTAAGCAAAATTTGTTTTCTCCTTTCTAGCAACCAACTTACTGGAAAATTGAAATTTTCTATATTAAAAACTTTGTACAATTCAGCAATAATGAGGTTAGATCAGCTCAATGCAGCTTTAATAGAACCAAAATATTGCAACTTGTTCAACTCCAACATCTATACCAATTTTTTAATCTAAAATATTTGCACAAATATTTTTGTGCAATAAATTTTTATTATTTAAATTATTATTCATTAGTTTGGTGTCTGTTTCATTACTCAAAAAAATTTAAAAATTCAACTCAAATAAATTATTTTCTTTTAAAAAATTTAAAAATATTAAAAAAATCAATTTTTTTTTTTCAATTTAGTTATGTCAATTCAAATTTATATATATATTTTTTTAAAAAAATTTAAATTATAAACACAACTATAAATAAAAATACAATATAAATAATTTTTAACGTAATTCAATTTCTCAATAAAGTACGTGGAATGTCATGATCCGACCAACTTCAAATTAAATAAGTAATCAAAGTGAACCCTGCTATACTGTTTAGTTGCAGCCTGATAGAATCACAACCACGATCAAATAGCAACCATTTTAGCAATAGAACATGAATATGGTTTGTTGAGATCCTAGCTGGCATGCTGATAAATATGTTTATCTTTATGTTTGAGTTCTCTTAATTCATTTTTTTTTATTACGTATCTTTAAATATTAACTCTATATTATTCGAGTTGATTTATGTACATAAAAATTAAAAATTTTAACTATAAAATAATCATTTTATTCAATTTTAGAGCACAAATGAGTTAAAGATTAGAAGCTAAGTTTATATAGAAGTCTTTCAGTTAGAGTTCATCTTTATGGTATAAAAAATTTTCTTTTATAATAAAATGATTTCATTTATACTGAAATTTTTATTTTATAACATATTTTTATATTATAAAAAATATAAGAATAATATCGATACGCTTCGTGACACACATTGGTAGAATAAAATATTTATGAACTTAATATAAAATATATATTTTTATTATATTTATAGATAAACATTGGTTTAGAGGTGGCTTTCCAACTTTAAAAAATGTCCAACCGAACTATTGGATTAAGTAGAAATCACAATTCTTATAAGTTAAAAGAGGAAACACAATTTGGATGGAAATTGGTGATTTCTTATATTAATTTATATTTGAATAAAAAATTGGTTTCTTTTGCATTATAAAAATATATATTTAATTATTAATTAATAAATATTGTTAGTAATTAATTCTCTGAAAACGCATAATGAGTAGTCAAAAGAATTTTAATTTCTAATTAAAACTTAATTAATTAGTAATTATAAACATTAAAAATTATACACATTAAAATATAATAATAAATATATATACGGTATGAATAATAGATTAAGTTTAAATTGATTCAACACTAATAGGGCTATCAGTGGCAATGTCTTACTAATATAATATGGTCACATACATGACAAAAGCTTTGATTAATTAATTTAAAAATGTATAAATATATCAAATTGGAGTAATATGGCTGATCAAGCCTCAACATAGAGCTTCCTAAAACATCTTTTTAATGTCCCTAAATTTGTGAAACTGTGATGTCTAAACTTGGCTTTGGCCGTTAACAACTTCATAAGCTAAAAATAATAATAATTAAAATCACTTAAATCCTAATAAATTAAAATCAATAATTAGAGTTTTAGTACTCAATCAATTATGAGCTGCGCCACCTTTCCTTGCCGGAAAATTCACACCGACGATGTCAAAACAAATCGGAAGTTTACAAAACCCATTTCTATGCAAATACGGCATCGTTTTGGAGGATTCCAATTGATCAAGAGCAGCGCTGGCTTTAATAGCAAGAGCACATAAATCTTGTAAAGAAAGAAGAGAATTGGATTTAGAGAGAGGCAAAAGGAAATAAATCTGACCCAATTGAAGCTCTTCATGATCAGGCACGTGAGGCACGTGACAGTTAATATACATAGATTCAGAGCTACAAAGAAAGCAATGTGGGTTTTGGGAAAGAATTTGATTAGCTTTGGTTGGTTGCTTCACTTCTTGTAATTTTCCATTTATATGAACAATTTTGGCTGTGGATTGCCAGTTTTGAGTAGTAGTAGTAGCAGTAGTGAGAATGAGAGAAGAAGATGAACATTTCTTTGTGCATTGAGAAGCCACACAATTACCCATTTGATTTTCTTTTATTTTTCTGGGTGAGATAGAAATGGGTTTTTTAATGAGAAGAGAGTGAAGGCGTTTGAGATTTATATAGGAAGAAAAAAGGTATGGGGCAAACTATACTTAAAGACCAAGATTTTGACTAGCCAATAGAGTTTATTTGGAATGGTTAGATCTGATATTTTTATGATCAAAAGGTCTCAACTCTCAAGGTCTAGTGCAGGAATTATTTAAATTTAATTTTTATTTAATTAATATATAATTTGTCTGTTAATATATATTTTAATATTGCAATTAATATCTGATTTATATGTAACTTTTAAAAAAAATAAAAAACTATAGTGTTTTTTTTTTCTTCTCTTTTATGTATATTGTTTATGTTATTTATTATGAATAATTAGACTTCTTGTGGGATGCCACTGATTGCTAAGCTGATGGAATCTGCCTAGATTTGTTAAAGTTTATGTTAAGTGCGCTTTCTCTAACTTTTTCTTTTTCTTTTTATGTTACTTTTGTTTTCAGGGTGAATGAGGATAAGAAATAGATAAGCAACTGCCTAATTAAAAAAAAAAATGTAAAGACAAAAATATATTATTACTTGGTAATAATCTAACTAAATTAGCATTCAATTAACAGTAAAATATCCTATTAGATCAAATTTTAAAAATTAAATAATAATTTTTCTATTATTTTATTTTAAATTAGACTAAAGACAGACTCAAATAGAGTAGATATTAATTTATGAGCGAAAAGTTAAATGTATATTTGAGTAGTAAAATTTAAAATGGGTAATGTACTTTTCGGAATAAATATGAAGGCAATATTTAAATCTTGTCTCTTTTATGGTTGAATAATAAATCTACATTTGAATCTTTGATTCTTTTAAAAAAAAAATTATATTATTAGTGTTAATAATTTATTTTTAACAAAAAAAAAAAAAGTGAATTTAATTAATGTATAAATTTAACTTATATAGAACATCAGCTAAGTTTAATCTTAGCTCGCAAAAAAAAAATCAATAATCAAATTATTTTTTTTAGTATTGAAAAATGAAAAATTGAATTCTAGTGTATCGTTCAAATTATATATATTTAAATATGATCAATAATTAAATTAATTAGTAGTTCATTTAACTACAAAAATATTTTTAGACAGCAAAGGATAATTTTTCTATAATTTATTTTTTCTTATAAATCTAAAATTAATTTCAAAACAAAAATTTCTAATATAAATTATTTTTAAAATTTGTAAAAATTAATTTATAAAAATTTATTATATATTATCCCAAAAATATTTCCATTAATTAATTTATAATTCAAAATCTCCTACTAATTACTAACATTAGTAATGCAAACTAGCCCTAAAGATATACACAAAAATAGGTGATTGTTTACACCAACTAGTTGGTAATTATCATTCATGCTTAAATTAACACAAAATACTGTTTGGATATTTGAAGAAATTAGGAAATAATAAAATCTGTATAGGGAGCTGTTTGCAATTGCAATTTTGTGAACAAAATAAACCAGAAAATGAAAATCATTTTGAGGACTGAAACCTGAAATTTTCTGATAATTTGCCGCGTTTTGTACTTTTGCTCCCATTGCCTTTGACGCGCTATGTCTAGACGATTTTAGGTTAAATAATATATGATTGCTTGAAACATTATATTTTAAGTATTTAATTGGAAAGAATAATATATGATTGTTTGAAATATTATATTTTAAGTGTTTAATTGGAAAGGGTGTGAATGTAGAAGTTTGAGGCAATAATGAGTGGGTTGAAATTAACTATTAAATTATTTTTTATAAATCAATCAATTCATATAATTCAATTTTAATTTTTAATTCTAATATAGACCTTAGATATATAATATATTAGAGCGTCTCATAGATAGACGAGCCAAATAAATATGATACTACATGCTATGTTTCTCACTTATCAGATTTTTATGTTAGTTTTCGAGTTTAGAAGGTGCTTCCTTTATAAATTCAGTAGCATCTTTATAATGATATAATTTATTTATAATTTACGATATTTCATTTATTTTCTTAAAAAAAAAAAAATAGTGTTATGGTCTTGCTTTTTTAAATAATGTAATGTTGATATGATAAACTAAATTTATCTAAAAATTTATCTTGTCAAGAGAATAAACTTGATCTCCATTATAATGAGACATTAAGCTAAATAGGTGAAATTTATTTAAAAAATAAAATTTAATAATTTCTAATCAATATTATTTATGTTTCTCAATAATTATCAATTTAAATTTTTTTTTAAAATAATTATCATTTTAGGATTTCAATGAGATAAATATTTATTATTTTTTCTAATTTTATTCTCTTTTATTTCTCCAGTAAATCATTTATATTAATTATTTTTATTTTTTCATATCAAAGTTTAAAAAAAAAAAAAAAGAATATTTTGAACTATTCGCCTTAGAATTAAGACAATTTAATTATTTTTCTAATTTATGTATCCAAATTTTAAACGATAGATATTATAAAATGCAGGAAAGGTATAATTTTTTTTTTTTTTTTTTTTTTTTTAATTTTTCATTGTAAGTTACATAACTCACACATATAAGAAGATTGGAACCAACATTTTCTACAAAATAGAAAGCCTCTAACTTTAAACTTTTCACTCCCTACACTTCTAAATAAAATGAAAAAATTAATTAGAGCATACCCTCATATTGGCTTTTAACATTAAACACTAAAGTTAAATAAATCTTAAACATGCATAGCTTATATTAGGCATAGGATTTTCCAATAACTTCAACAATCCAAATTGCATTCAAATTCAAAATGCATTCACTTATGTCAGCACCTTATAATTGGTTGTTTAGTTTCTGGGAAAGCGGAAACAAAAAGGTGAATAAATTCAACAAACAAAATAAAGTTGTTTGGATGGGAAATTTCAATACAATTTCAAGAGTTGTCCTTACATATATATATATATAAAGGCCACATGTTTAATTTCAACACGTTACTTAGCCAAAACCACATGGGAACAGTATGGAATTGGTTTGATTTGAAGGTCAAGACAGAGAAAGTGATGTTAAATTTATCCGATTTAACATACATAATTTAGAATCTTTTAAGTTAAATATTTTATAATAAATATGAATTGAAATACCTTTATCTGTAACTATCAAACTTGAAGAAAATGTCATTATCGTAATTTATCTAGCAAAACCAAATTTCTCATTTTTTCTCTCTATTTCTTTATGTTTACAGAGTAGATTGATTACCGCAAAAAAAAATTGATGAGAGAAAGTGGAGGACCCAGTTTTATCATATTTTAATTTAATAACTACCATCCTATCGTATCCATCAATGAGAGGATAAGGCTCCAAAAAATATTAGATTATGGGATATTGGGATTATCACTTAATTATCTTCCTATTTTAAATAAGCCATTAAAGATAATTATTTATTTATCTTACATTCTCCCACTTGGCTTGTTTAAAATCTTAATAATGGAAATTAATATTATATTCCATCATAATACCAAAATATAAAAGTTGGTCAATATGAGTTATGGCGGTCATGTTCTAATTTGTAAAACAATCCCTTCCATATACTATAATACCTACAACTTAATATATTAGGTCTTTTAATGAATCATTGAATTTCATTATGGTCCACAATAATGATTTGTTAAGTCTTTTCTTGTTACACATTAAACAATAATGTATATACTACATCATAGAACAAGAAAAACATAATAGTATCAGAAACATAGTATTGAGCTCAAAATGACACTTTAAAACATCATTACAATTAAGACTCATCCTAATAACATGTTCCTTAAATAGCTTGGGTTGTAAACCCTTCATTAATGGGTCAGCAATCATAAAGTCATTGCTAATATGCTGAATAGACACTGTTTGTTTCTGAACCTCCTCCTTAACGGCAAAATACTTTAATTCCATATGTTTGGCATCTCTAGAGTATTTGTCGTTCTTGGAGAAGAATATTGCAGCGGAGTTATCACAATAAATTTTCAGCGGCTTGGTTATGGTGTCGACAACCCCAAGTCCTGAAATAAAGTTCCGCATCCATAATGCATGAATTGTAGCTTCATAACAAGCTATAAATTTTGCCTCCATCATAGATGAAGCAATGACAATTTGTTTTGCGCTTTTCCATGAAACTGCTCCTTCAGCTAATAGAAACAGATAACCAAAAGTGGATTTTCTACTGTCAAGACATCCAGCATGTAATTTTTCGTTCCTTGTAGGTACCTCAAAAATTTCTTTGCAGCTTTCCAGTGATCAATTCCAAGATTACTTTGATACCTACCTAACATTTCGACCGCAAATTTGATATCCGGTCTGGTACAGGTCTGTAGATACATTAAACTTCCAATAACAGAGGTATAAGGAATTGATTCTATTTCCTTTCGTTCCAATTCATTCTTTGGACATTGCATGAGACTAAATTTATCACCCTTTTGAATGGGAATAATCCTGGGTGAACATTTACTCATATTAAATTTCTCGAGAATTTTGTTGATATATGATTTATGAGATAAGCCTATCGTTCCTTCTGTTTGCTTCCGGAATATTTCTATTCCAATCACATATGAAGCTTCTCCCATATCTTTCATCTCAAAATTCTCAAAGAGAAAATCTGTAGTCTCACGCAGTATACTTAAATCATTTGCTGCAAACAAAATATCATCAACATATAAAACCAAAAATATGAACTTACTCCCACTGATCTTTTGGTATGTACAACGATCTTTAATATTTTCTTTAAAACCAAAAGACATAATAATGGTATTGAACTTAATATACCATTGTCGAGAAGCTTGTTTTAGTCCATATATTGATTTCTTAAGTTTACACACCATTTGACCTTTACTTCCTATGGCAAAACCCTCAGGTTGATCCATATAAATTTCTTCCTCTAATTCTCCATTTAGAAAGGCAGTTTTCACATCCATTTGGTGTAACTCCAAATCATATTGAGACACCAATGCCATAATTATTCTTAATGAATCTTTCTTAGATACAGGAGAGAATGTCTCCGTATAATCAATACCATCTTTCTGAGTATAACCCTTGGCAACAAGTCTGACTTTATATCGTTCTATCTTGCCTTTCGAGTCGCGTTTGGTCTTAAAGACCCATTTACAACCGACTCTCTTACATGCTTCAGGCAATTCAACGAGATTTCAAACTTTATTTTGTTCCATGGATTTTAACTCTTCCTTCATAGCATCAATCCATTTATTAGATTCTAAACTTTCTATGGCTTATGAAAAAGTAACTGGATCTTTATCAATTCTAAGATCATAGTTTGACTCTTGTAAATAAACCACATAGTCTTTCGGAATAGTTGATCTCCTTTCTCTTTGAGATCTTCTTAATGTTATCCCTTGTGGTTCATTTGTATTTGACATTTCTTCATTAGGTCGAATATCAGATCCTTGATCGTTATAGGTTCTGACGTCAGACTGTGGAGGTGTATCATCAATCAAATGTTGACCAACATTATTGTCTTGTTCGACTAGGTTTGGTCTAACATTATTGTCAATTGTGGATTTTGGATTAGTAATAGAGAAAGGGACATTCACCCTTATCTCGTTTATTTCCACAACTTGACGTTCTACACTCCCACTAACTTCATCATTTTTAAGGAATTTAGCATTACTAGTTTCAACTATTCTCAGACTATGGTTCGAATAGTAAAATCTGTACAACTATTCTCAGACTATGGTTCGAACAGTAAAATCTGTACCATTTAGATTTCTCAGGATAATCAATAAAATATCCACTTACAGTTCGAGAATCCAACTTTTTCTCTTGTGGATTATACACTCTTGCTTCCACAGGGCAACCCCAAACATGCAAGTGCCTTAAACTTGGTTTCCTTCCCGTCCACAATTCAAAAGGTGTCTTTTGAACCGCTTTAGTTAGAACTCTATTTAATATAGAAGCAGCAGTTTTTAGTGCATGCATCCACAAGAATTTAGGTAAGGAGCAATTACTCATCATGCTCCTAACCATATGCATTAAAGTTCGATTTCGCCTTTCTGCTACACCATTTTGTTGAGGTGTACCTGGCATAGTATATTGTGCACATATGCCATGCTTTCGAGGACTTTAACAAATGGACCAGGACATTGTCCCGATTCATCATATTTTCCATAGTATTCATCACCTCTATCAAACCTTATGATTTTCATCTTTCTATCTAATTGTCTCTCAACCTCATTTAGGAATATTTCCAAAACATCAACAGATTGAGACTTTTCCTTAAGTAGATAGATATATCCATAATGTGAACAATCATCAATAAAGATGATGAAATACTTTTCTCCACTTAAAGATGAAACATCAAAAGGTCCACATACATCAGTGTGTATAATTTCAAGAAGCTATGTGCTTTTTGTGGCTCCTTTCTTGGTATGTTTGATTTGCTTTCCCTTTATGCAACCCAAGAAAGTTCCAAAATTAGTAAAATCTAGATTTTTCAAAATCTCATTCTTTACCAATCTTTTTATTCTTTCTTTGGATATATGACTCAAACGTTTATGCCATAAATAAGCAGAATTTTCATTGAGTATGCTTCATTTTGAACCAATAATATTATGTGTAACATGCAAAGATTCAGCAAAAATATCATTAAGTTTTATTCTATATAAACCATCAATAAGAAAACTCGATCCATAAAGGATAGAGTCTTTATATAAAGAAAAACATCCTGAACCAAAATTAACAGAAAAAAACACATTTGTCCAACTTTCCTAAAGAAATAAGATTTATAGAAATTGAAGGTACATAGAAAGTATCATAAAGGTCTAACTGATATCCAGTGTCTAAGACCAGTCTGTAAGTTCCTATGTCTTCAACTGGAGCTTTCATGCGGTTCCCCATAAATAGAAAATCACTTATTGGGTTTGTGGTTCGGATCGTAAGGAATCTCTGCATAGTATTGGTAACATGAGTTGAAAGACAATAATCTAGCCACCAAGTATTATTAGGAACTTCACTTAAATTTGATTCATAACATACAAAAGTATTGAGAATACCTTTCTTTTCGAACCAAGCTCTTCGTTTATGACAATCTTTCTGATAATGTCCCGTTTTCTTATAAAAACGACACTTATCTGTCATTTGTTCCTTCTTTTCAGCCTGAGAATCATTAGCAGACCTTTTCTTTTTCTTGAACCTTCTGGCTTTGTTTCCTTTAGTATCTCCTTTTTCTACTAGGTTAACAGAGTGACTCTTCTGACTCTTAAGTCTTGCTTCCTCTTGCATGAGCCTACTGGCCAGTTCATTAACATTCCACTTATCCTTTATAGTGTTGTAATTAATTTGAAATGGCCCATATTCAGGAGGCAAGGAGTTCAGAACAAACTGAACCAAAAATGAGTCCTCTACCGCTAAACCCAATGTCTTAAGCCTTGCAACAATATTTGTCATCTCGATGATATGTTGTTGCATGCTTATTGACCCATTGTACTTCATGGTCGTAAGCTCAGCCATTAGTGTAATTGTCCGCAGAACGGAATCTTTCTTCTACAAAACTTATATATTCTGAGAAGTTCATCCCATTAAACACAGCAACAGATGATGCATGCGAGTTAATTGCAATAACTACAAAATGTAATAAATAAAGCTCACATTAATTATTTATAGATTCAAAATAATAAAAGTATACTATAGTTTACATTTGGGTAGATACTAAAGCACACTATCATAATTTAAATGCCAATAATAAACATTTATAGTAAATAATAATTTTCAATCAAACACACATATCATCTTTGGATATACAAATATATCTGATTAAAAATATTAATTTACTTCAATTATGTTCACTATTTCATAGAATAGTTAATTCACCTTTGGGTGAATTATAAGGCCACAAAGTAGTAAACAACAATTTATCCAATTTCAGCAGTCATAGGCATTTCATTAAATAATATGGATAATTAAACTTTATTTATTTATACATATCATCATAACAGTTTAGTCACTTTGGTGACTAACAAATAAAATAATTTTTTTTTATTTTTATAATAATGCATTTATAAAACATTAATGTGGAAATTTAAATATACATAATGTCATCCTTCATGCATATAATAATATTCAATTATTTGAAATTCGTAAGTAACTAATATATTGCATCATTAATTATATATTGCACATCAATAATATACTGCTATACCAGACATCTATAATATACTGCATATTAATTATAAACTACATATTAATAACATATATTGCACAACTTATTTCTATAGTATAGCAAACGTAAAAGTGATATAATAATTTCACATAAACTTAAATTACTGTTTCAGCAGTAATGACCAAAGATTTGTAATTAAGATTTAACACATAAATAACCAAAACACCATTATTTTCACTGCTAACAGCTTTACCAACAAAACTAAAATTTCTTACTATTTATCTTACATCAAACCAATACTATTAAGGATTTTATAATAAGACAATTCATTAGCCAAAATTTCAAAACTTTCACTGTATATATAAATCTTTCATTGATTATGCAATTTTATCATTCCACAATATTATATAAATATTATCAATTAATGGAAATATAATTATATAATATTTTCCATGATTCATAATCAA
>CANXYC010112527.1:0-10525 GCA_948193065.1 Aleurites moluccanus | reverse complement strand
CAAAGAACATCTTAAGAACATATTTGAATCAAAAGAATCTCAAAATCAATTACTTACCAAAAGTTCTTCAAAATCTTCAAAGGATTGATTTGTTACTTTTTCTAGTTTTTCCTTTGAATCTATGGATATATTTGTGTTTAGAATGATGGAATTAACATGTTTCCATCAAAAAATAAAGAAAACATCAAGATATGGTAATCATCAATGGTGGCTAAAAGTTTGGAGGAGGAAAGAGAAAACTTGGCTGAAATTTTTGGCTAAGAAAGATGATAAATGGTGAAGAGGTGGGAAAAATCTATGTAAAAATCAAATGGTTCAACCCTATGCTTTGAGCTTATGATAGAAATGGTGAAACCTAGTTATCTAACCATCCATTTCTTCATCTTTTCATCCAATGGCTAGATTTAAGTAAGCCTAAAATGTCACCATAGACTTTCATACACTATATAACTCCATATTTCAAAGGAAAAGTCCAAACTACCCTTAGTTCAAATAGAAATCCCAAATTGAGCAGCTTGCCCAGGATTATTTTCTACCGGGTTTAATTCTCCAACAATTATTCATTTAAACATAATATCATCATTTTCATGTCCGAATATTCTTTTCTACCTTAAAATATGCTATTTATTCCATAAAAACTTGAAGGGGTGCTAAATGATCATTTTGCCCCCAGTTCACCAAAAACTCAAAATTACCCGATTTCTTCCTAACAGCCTTTAAGCCATTTTAACTCATATAATACATCATAAAACATGCACATATGCTCAATTCATGCATAAACATACAATATCACACAACTTTCAATTCAAGAAAAATTTTCTCCTAGATTATCCTTTATGGTTTAGGTTCTAGGTTATAGGTGAGGTGTTACATTTAGTGATTGCTACTCCTATGGTGATAGTGTTGATGTGGATTATTTGTATCTTGACTATGTGAATGAGATTGATGATAACATATTGCGTGATGATCTGATTGAGTTGCCTGTATTAGAGTTAGATGTTATTTTGGGTATGGATTGGCTTACGTGGCATCGGGAAGTTATTGATTTTTATCGAAAGAAGGTCAGGTTTCAGCTTGAGGGGCAACCAGAATTTAAGTTTCAAGGTGATATACAGGAGTTCAGGGTTAATCTAGTTTCTGGTATCCAAGCCAAGAGAATGATTGGGAAAGGCTGTTCAGCCTATTTAGCTCATGTGATAGATGTGCAGAAGTCTTATGTATAGCTTGATCAGATACCGGTGGTTCAGGAGTTTCCTAATGTGTTTCCTGAGGAGTTTCCAGGATTACCCCTAGATAGGGAGATTGAGTTTGAGATTGAGGTGCATGCAGGCACTGATCCTATATCCATTCCTTCATACAGAATGGCTCCAGCTGAATTGAAGGAATTGAAGATGCAGTTATAAGAGCTATTGGATAGAGAGTTCATCAAACCGAGTAGTTCTATATGGGGTGCATCGGTATTGTTTGTAAAGAAGAAGTATGGCTTTTTGAGGATGTGTATAGATTACAGACAGCTGAACAAGGTGACAGTGAAGAACAAGTATCCATTGCCTTGGATAGATGACTTGTTCGATCAGCTGCAGGGTGCCAGCCATTTTTTGAAGATTGATCTGAGGCCTGGGTATCACCAGTCGAAGATGAAGGGTGATGTACCTAAGACTGCTTTCAGAACCCGATATAGGCATTATGAGTTCTTGGTGTTGCCATTCGGGTTGACTAATGCACCGACTGCTTTTATGGATTTGATGAACAGGGTGTTTTGGTCATTTTTGGATAAGTTTGTCATTGTATTCATTGATGACATTCTTATCTACTCCAGTAGTGAGGAGGAGCATGTGGAGCATCTGAGGATTGTGTTGCAGACACTTCAAGAGCATCAACTGTATGCTAAAATATCTAAATGCTAGTTTTGGCTAACCGAAGTGTGTTTCCTTGGGCATGTGATATGCAAAGATGGTATTAAGGTGGATCCTCAGAAGATTGAAGTGGTTGCGAATTGGCCTCAGCCTACCAGTGTTTTGGAGGTTTGCAGTTTTCTGGGTATGGCAGAGTACTATAAGAGGTTTATGAAGGATTTCTCTAGGATTGCAGCTACATTGACTAGGCTGGTGCGGAAACAGGAGAGTTATTTATGGAGTGATGATGTGATCGCAGTTTTCAGACTTTAAAGTATTGCCTCACCAGTGTTCCAGTGTTAGCATTGCCATCAGAGGGGGAGAAATTCACGATATATTGTGATGCTTCTCGGATTGGATTGGGGTATGTATTGATGCAGAATAGGAAGGTGATTGCTTATGCTTCTCGTCAGTTAAAGAAGTATGAAGTAAACTAACCGACTCATGATCTAAAGATGGCAGTTGTAGTCTTTGCATTGAAGATTTGGAGGTATTACTTATATGGATCAAAATGTGAGATATATACTGATCATAAGAGTTTACAGTATATATTTTAGTAGAAGGATCTGAATCTTCAGTAGCGTAGATGAGTGGAGCTAGTTAAGGATTATGACTGTGAGATCCTTTATCACCCGGGTAAGGCCAATGTAGTCATGGATGCACTGAGCAGGAAGTCCATGGGCAGTCTAGCTCATATTATGATTGGCAGGAGACCCTTGATCCGAGAGATGAGGGATTTGACAGATGTGGGAGTCGAGTTAGATTTGGGATCCCAGGAATTGAACCAGGCTCTGATAGCCTAATTTCGGGTGAAGTCATTGTTGCTTGATGATATTAAAGTGGCTTAGGATAGGGATCCTTATTTACTGAAGCTCAAGGAAGAGGTACAGAATGGGAAGATGTCAGAGTTTACTATGGAGGATGGTGTACTGAAATGTGGGAAGTGTATATGTGTACCTGATATGGATGGGCTATGGGATCGGATTATGAGAGAGGCTCATTACTCAGCATACAGTGTACATCCAGGGATTACCAAGATATACCATGATCTGAGAGAGGTGTATTGGTGGCCTGGTATGAAGAGAGATGTAGCTCAGTTTGTGTCCAAAAGCTTAGCCTGTCAGCAGGTTAAGTTTGAGCATTAGGGTTGCTTCAAGAGATAGAGTTGCCAGAGTGGAAATGGGAGTAGGTTACTATGGATTTTGTAATAGATTTACCAAGGACTTCGAGGGTTTATGACTCTATATGGGTGATTGTAGACCGTTTGACGAAATCTGCTTATTTTCTGGAGGTTAAGACCAGTTATACGGCTGCTCAGTATGCACAGTTGTATGTGGATAAGATTGTGCGACTTCATGGAGTTCCTTTGATGATCATTTTAGATGGGGGTACACAATTTTGGCAAAAGTTTCAGGAGGCCATGGGTACACAGTTACGGTTTAGTACTGCTTTCCATCCACAGATTGATGGGCAGTCGGAGAGGACAATCCAGACTTTAGAGGATATGCTTAGATTATGTGTTCTGGATTTCAAAGTTAACTGGGATTATTATCTACCATTGATTGAGTTCTCTTATAACAACAGTTACCACTCTTCTATTGGTATGGCTCCATTTGAAGCACTATATGGTAGAAAGTGTAGATCTCCAGTGTGTTGGGTGGAGCCAGAAGAGAAGCAGTTAAAGGGGCCAGAATTGATCAGAGAGACCATGGAAAAGGTGCCTATGATTAGAAATTAGATGAAGACTGCCTTCATTAGGCAGAAGAGCTACGTTGATCCGAAGAGGAAAGATGTACACTTTACATTTGGTGGCCATGTCTTCCTTAAGATCTCACCGATGAGGGGTATTATTAGATTTGGGAAGAGGGGAAAATTGTCACTAAGGTTTATAGGCCCATTTGAGATTCTTGAGAAGATAGGTAATGTGGCCTATGATTGGCTCTTCCACCTAATATGAGCCACATATCCAGTTTTCCACATCTCGATGCTGCCGAAATATGTGTCTGATCCATCACATATATTGGAGGTACAGGATGTGGGTCTCAATGAGGACTTGTCGTATAAGGAGCTACCAGTGGAGATAGTTGATCGACAAGTCAGGCATCTGTGGAATAAGGAGATCCCCATGGTTAAAGTGCTCTAGAGAAACTAGTCTATGGAGGAGTGCACTTGGAAGAATGAGCAGGTGATGAGAGGCAGATATCCATTCCTGTTCCAACAATAAGGTATACATTTTATTTAAATTCAAGGACGAATTTATTTGTAGGGGGTAGAATGTAATACCCTAGAAAGTTATATCCATATGCATGATTTAATTCTCAGTATGTAGTTCAAAAGTCTTGAAATGATGGGAAATAATTTTAGAGACATAGTTAGAAAGCGAATGAAATACTTTTTCGAAAATCGGCGGTATCGAAAACACTGCCGAGAAATTAGTTGTCCGGTCAACAGAAGAATTTCTGATTCTGACCATGGGGTAAAAGATCACATAAAAGCATGTGTAATTTTGGTAAAAAGAAAGAAGTAAAAAATATTTAGGAACACTGAAAAAGTAACCAATAGCAAAATCATAAATAAAAGGAACATTAAGGTGAATAGTGCAAATTGATCCGCCGAAGTTACAGAATAACTCTGAAACCATTTTTATAAATAAGTATAAATTAAAATAAGCTTATTGATTTCCTACTTTAAAATCTAAATCTTGACAAAATTGTCAGAATAAATTACAGAAGAAGTTGGAGTCAAAACCTAATTACTTGGAAACTTAAGGACTAAAATGTAATTTGCCATATGATTTTGGTATAAAAGGCAACACCTAGAAAATTTTGCCATCATCTTCTTCCTTCTCTTCAAGTGGCCGAAACCTTCACCTTCAAGTCTCCCATCTATTTCTTCATTTCCAACCAAATTTCTTAAGGAAAATTTATAGAAAACCTAATTACAAACCTAATTCTACCTTTCTCCACCATTAATTTGCTAGAAAGCTTAAAGAAAATCAAGGAACATTGGCATATAGGTTTCGGGTGGAATCTCCATCAAGGTAAGGAAGTTGTTTTGTTCAATTTTATGGTTTAGTTAGATGATTTTAAGGTTGAATTGAATGGGTTTTAGGTTAGATTGCATCAATTGATTCATTTTGATAGAAAACCCTAAATGGCTTAACCTATTTAAAGTTGTTTGAATGAGCTTGATGATTTAGTATTAGTTAATGTTAATTGATGTTAGAATATGTCAATTGGAAGCTATTAGGTAACTAATTGATGGTTATTTTGGTGTAGAACATAAAGATTGCCAAAGTTGCCCTATTTGCCTTCTTTGAAGAATTGTGGTGGAAATCAAGTTTCCAAAGGATTTGAAAGATTTAGGTGAGTCTTATATGCTTCAAATAACATGCCTAATACCTTATATTGATCATTGGAATGCATATGAAGAATCCTTGTTTTGGTCGAACCTAAAGTATTATTCACTTACCTTGGTTTTGCTTAATTTTTGTCTTGAATTCCTATGCCATTTTCCATATGATGTTGTTTAATCTTGATTATTTGATACCTATTGTGTTGTTGCCAATGTGGTTTGTTGTTGATTGAAATGGGCAAGTCAAATTTGCACCCAACCTTAATCTATTGGCTTGCCAATTTGTGCCCTCCAAGTGTTTGATTAAATGCCTATTCATTTTTGCCTTGGCTTATTGCTTTGTATTCCATAGGCCTACCATTTGAATGCCATTGTTGCCAGCGATGTTGGCATGCCAATTGGCCTACCGTTTTCCTTTGCCAAGTCAACTTTTGTTTCATGTCTTTATTGATTACCAAACCACTTGTCATTGATTATATATCATCTATTGCAATACCATTGATCCTATTAATAATTGATTGATTGATATTGAGCTTATTGATATGGAGGATACCATTATTGCATAATGGTGTCCATTGATATGTTGTTGCCTTATATTAATCTTAATGTGGCTTGACAGAGCTACCGCTCTGACAGGGTAGTAGGAAAATGCTGTCTGCGATGTGCACGTTGTATTATTAGTGCCCAAGCTAGGAGGAGTTATAGTCCTAGCCATAAGACCTAATCTGTCTTATGCTTACTGATATGATATTACTAGAGACTGTATGTTTGCATATAGTCCATACTGATTCTACTGGAGATTGTATGATTTCATACAGTCCATCCCTTTATCTATCTTTCCATATGATACCGAGCCTATGATATGTTCATTGACTATTCTGTCACCTATTATTGATTCTGTATATTGTTTATCTTAACCTATTGGTACCATTGTTCCTTTTATTACCTATTACTTATTTGGTTATGCATATAGATTCACTGAGTATCTTATATACTCACCTTTTCTTTGTTTAACCATTTCAAGAGAGGAGTAGACTGCAGAATCTCATCGTCTGTCATCTGAGGATTTCTGCTTGCTGTCATTTGATGTATATATTCTGAATTTTGTATTTTTGATGTTCATAATCTAGCTGCTCCATGGGGTATGTATGGGATAGTTAGGATATAAACATTTATATGTATATGATGATATTATGAGATATGTGATGATCATATGATATAATTTGATGACTGTTACATCCAATTGCATTAAATTACAGTAAGAATTTTAGAATGACAGAATGAATGATAACTAAGCAAAATGAATAATTAATTGATGGTGATAGATTATGCATGTGATACTAGGTTCTATGGATGCCAGTCGCCATTGGCATCTCCCGCATCCTAGGACCGTCGTGATCCGAAAATGGGTCATGACACAACAGAGATGTGAGCTAGACTGCCCATAGATTTTGCTCAGTGCATTCAGCTACTACATTAGCTTTGCCCGGATGGTAAAGGATCTCATAATTATAATCCTTTAGCAACTCAACCCATCTGCGCTATCAGAGGTTTAGATCCTTCTGCTGAAGTATATACTGCAAACTCTTATGATCAGTATATATCTCGCATCTAGACCCATACAAATAATGCCTCCATATCTTCAATTAAAACACTACAACTGCCATCTCTAAATCATGTGTCAGATAGTTTCCCTCATGCTTCTTTAACTTTCGAGAAGCATAGGCAATCACTCTTCGAAGCTACATCAAAGCACATTCCAATCCAATTCAAGAAGCATCACAATACACTGTAACTTCTCATCCTCTGATGGCAATACTAACACTGGAGCACTTGTGTGGCAAGACTTCAAAGTTTGAAAACTGCTCTCACATTCATCAGTCCACAGAAATCTCTCCTGTTTCCGAGTCAACTTAGTCAATGGAGCAGCAATTCTGGATAAATCCTTCATAAATCTCCTATAGTATCCTGCCAAACCAAGGAAATTACGGATCTCTGAAACACTAGAAGGCTGAGGCCAATTTGCAACTGCTTCAACCTTCTGAGGATCTACCATAATGTCATCCTTACAAATCACATGACCCAGAAAATACACTTCAGTTAGCCAGAACTGGCATTTAGAAAACTTAGCATACAACTAATACTCATGAAGTGTCTGCAATACTATCCTCAGATGCTCTGTATGCTCCTCCTCACTCCTGAAATAGATAAGGATGTCATTAATGAACACTATGACAAACTTATCCAAGAATGGCCTAAACATCATGTTTATCAAATCCATAAATGCAGTAGGTGTATTAGTCAACCCGAATGGCAACACTAGAAACTCATAATGTCCATAACGGGTCCTGAAAGCAGTTTTAGGTACATCACCCTTCTTGATTCTCAATCGGTGATACCCAAATCTCAAGTCAATCTTAGAGAAATGACTGGCACCTTGCAATTGATCAAACATATCATCAATCCGTGGCAACAGATACTTGTTCTTCACTGTCTTCTTGTTCAACTGTCTATAATCAATGAACATTCTTTGACAACCATCCTTCATTTTCACAAACAATACTGGAGCACCCCACGGAGAACTGCTCGGTCAAATGAATCCTCTATCCAATAACTCATGCAATTGCACCTTTAATTCTTTCAATTCTGCTGGTGCCATTCTGTACAGAGGAATGGATATCTGATTGGTTCCTAAATACACCTTAATCTCAAACTCTATCTTCCTATCTAGGGGCAATCCTGACAATTCTTCAGGGAAGACATCAGAGAATTCCCTAATACTGATATCTCATCAATATCTACAGAAATCTTCTGCACATTAATCACATGGGCCAGGTATGCTGAACAACCTTTCCCTATCATCCTTCAAGCCTGGATAACAGAAACAAAACTGATTCCAAACTCCCGTTGATCACCCAGGAATTCAAATTCAGGCTGCCCTTCAGGCTGGAATTTGACTCTCTTTCTATAACAATCAATAATTGCTCTATGTGTCGTTAGCCAATCCATACCAAGGATCACATCAAGCTCTAACATAGGCAGTTCAATCAAATCAGCACGCAGAATGTTATCATCTATCTCAATCACACAAGTAGGATAATCATAATCCACTTCTACACTCTCCCCCATAGGAGTAGCTATCACTAGAGGTATATTCAATAACTATCTATCTTTATTTAACTTAGGTGCAAATTGTGGTGAAACAAATAAATGTGTAGCACCAGAGTGAAATAAGCATTAGCAATCTCATTGTCATGACCCAATTTCCTAGATCGTGATGGTCCTAGGGCACGGGAGATGCCAATGGCTACCGACACCCGTAGAACCCAGTATCACATGCACAATCTATAATCCACAATATAATATCCATTTTAATTAGTTATCATTCATTCTGTTATTCTATCATGCATTCTGTAAATTTTTGCAATTGGCTGTAACAGTCATATATCATACTACAATATCATCATATAATTCATATATATATATATATACCATCAAGTATCATATACATATGTTCATCTCCTAGCTAACCCATACATAACGCATAGAGTAGCTAGATAATGAACACCAAAAATAATACAGAAATGTTAGAAATATATATATAAGACTGTCTGTAGCAGAAATCCTCGGAGGATAGATGATAGGATTCTACAGCCTACTCTTCTCCTGAAATGGGTAAACAATGAAAAGGGTGAGTATAGATGATACTCAGTGAGTATATATGCACCAACAATAAACAGTAGGCATAAATAAAGCAATGGTATCAATAGAACAAATAACAGTATTTAGAACCAATATCAGGGTACAATATAGCTAAGGAATATCATATAAGCTCTGTATCATATGGAAAGATAGATAAAGAGATGGACTGCATGAAAAGAAATCATACAATCTCCAGTATTCCGTATCTGTATGGACCATATAGGTCTCCAATAACATATTTGTATCAGTAAGTATAAGGCTGATTAGACCCTATGGCCAGGACCATAACCCCTCCTAGCTAGGTATCATTAATACAATGTGCACATTGCCGACAGTATTTCCCCACAATCCTGTCGGATCGGTAGTTCTGTCAAACCATACAAGGGTCAATATAACAAGGGATACCATTATGCAATAATGGCATCCAATAATCAATCAGTCCAATATCAATCAGTCAATATCAGCCAATTCAATTATCAATATGAACAATGGCAATGCTACAGATAATATACAATCAATGATAAATGGTTTGGCAATTAAGAAAGTGTCACGACCCGATTTTTCGGACCACAATTGTCCTAAGGCATGGGAAATGCCAATGGAGACCGGCACCCGTAGAACCCAGTATCATTACACAATCTATCCACCTCAACATATTATTCATTTATTTGAAATTACCATCCATCATGCAATTTTGTTATTCATTATGTTATTTTGTCATTCATTCTGTCATACATTCTGCAGTTGGTTGAATTATTCACATATCACATCATAATCCATCATATAACTCAATATATAATTATCAATATTTTATATGTACTATAAATCTTCTAACTAACCCATACATACCCATGGAGCAGCTAGGTAAAGAAACCTCAAACATAAATACAGAAATCCAGAATTTATACAAAATAAACTGCAGCAGAAATCCACAGAAGACAAGTGTCGGGATTCTGCAACTTACTCCTTTCCTGAAATGGGGTAAACAAACAAAAAGGTGAGTATAGATGATACTCAGTGAATTTACATGCATCGTAATAAATAGTAGGTATAATTAAATAATGGTTTCAGTCAAAGAAATAACAGAATACAGAATGGCTGTCAAGGTACAGTAAACCAAAGAAATATCATATATAAGCTCGGTTACATATGGAAAGGCAGATAATGAGACAGACTATATGAAAAGAATCATACAGTCACCAGACAAATCAAATATCACTGGACCATGTAGGTCACCAGTATCATATCAATCAATATCATTGGACCATGTAGGTCACTAGTATCATATAAGCATAAGGCTGATAAGGCCCTATGGCCAAGACCATAACCCCTCCCAGCTAGGGTACAAATATACAATGTGCACAAGGTCAACAGTATTTTTTCACTCCCCTGTCGAATCGGAAGTTCTGCCAAACCATACTATGGTCAATAATGAGGGATACCATAAGCAACAATGGCATCCGGATAACAATCAATCAAATAGCAATCGGCTCGGTATCAATCAATTCAATATTCAATAAGCTCAATTACAATGTCATAGGCAATATACAATCAATAATATCAAGTATGATAAT